>PVJH01005151.1:0-115815 GCA_004026705.1 Nesogale talazaci
AGCCATCCATAAAATCTGCAGCAATATGCACTAATTCACAAGCTCAAAACGATTCTCTTCCACCTCACTTAAGCTCCCCAAGGTATCCATTGGTCACCTTCTCTTTATACCAGGGGCCCATCACAAATTCTCAACAAGCCTAGCCCTCTCATGCTAGGTCATGAACTTCAGACCAGTCAACCCACTCTCGTCTTCTCTATTTCCTGTGAACCAAGTCCATGGGTGTCAGCGGCCAAACTCAACCTGTCTCTTTATTGCTGTATTTCACCTACTTTCACTCAACAAGTAGTAAATCCAGGTGGACACCTAGCAAGCTTTTCAGCCTGCCACAGGTTTTCTTTAACATTCAGTCCTAGAGAGGCATTTTCTTCATGATTCCGGATTTCTTAGCTTCTGAAAATAACTACTAGTTCAAGATTTTCCAAAAAAGCAGGGTTCCTGCTTCTTCAATCTGTCAATCTGGCAGATCTCTTGGAATGCAAATATTCTGAGTACTCCAAAACACTGAGTGGGGCTAATCTCTTCAGAGAAGTCTTTCTAGCCAAGGCCTAAATCCATCTAAGGATCAAATTAATGGCTGGAAGCAAGTTGGTTTACAAGCTCAATATTTTCATACTTCCCAATAAACATTTCTATACATCCTTATATCTGCAATAATAAATAAAAGAAATCAGTACAAACCACATAGAATCAGATACTAAAGTCAATTCTTTAAACAGTCAAGTTCAAACCTCATTTAGCTTATCTCTAAATCATTATCTATTCTATTTACAAAAAAAAAAAAAGACTCATGGAATTAGGACTCTGAAGACATCAAAACAGATCCATGCTTTCTTTCAGCCATTTGAAATTCAACAACGACTTTCCATGAGCAGCATAGTTTCTGAGACATTCAAATGGTGATTTTTACCCCTGAGCTCAAAACATATATTAACAAAATTCATTTTTGCCATTTCATACAGGAATAATGAAAAACAGCACCCAAACAAAATAATCAAAAATTTAACTTCCCATATTGTTTCCAGAAAACAATTCAGTAAATTGCAAGGACATATCTGAATTCTGGCTAGCCAAAGAAGAAACACTATCATGAGGCAGAAGTCAAGCAAACATCTACTCTCCATCTTTATGATTTGTTTCTCCAGTATCGCACTCCCAAGGTACCATAATGTGTTAGTCCGGGTAAACTAGAGAAACAAATTCATAGACATGCATATGTGTATAAGAAAGAGTTTTATATACAAGAGTAACTGTACATTAAGAAAACATCCCAACCCCGTCCAGTTCAAGTTCATAAGTCCAATATTAGCCCATATGTCCGCTACCAGTCTATAAAATCTTCATGTCTTATGTAATTTATTATGTAGTTTACTTAGCACTAGATCACAACAGTCAATTCAATCATATCAGCTACTTCACAAATAAATTCCTGACCCACGTACAACTTTCTTTTCTTCATCTACAAAATAAAAGCAATAAATAGAAAATGATATTTTTATTTGAGTTTTAAATAGAGTAGAACCCCAGTACTCAATAACATCAGTACATAATACGGTTTTGACATGAAATGTCAAGAAAATTTTGCACCAGAACTCGAACAAAAAATCAAAATCCAACTTAACACCCATGATTTTTAAAAATGAAAGCAGCTTGTGTTAGTTGGCATTATTAGTATGCATTATCTAAACATTTTGTGCCTGTGTTCTATGCATTTTGCTAGAATTTTTCTAGTTTTTGTAGCTTTTTGTACTGTTTTTAGATTTTAAAAAAACCCATAGGCACTATGACAGTTTTTTAAAAAGATCTTTAAAATAAAGAAGTGGTTAACTGTGCTATCAGTATTATTGAAAATAATTTAGTAGCCCTTTTAGAACACAGTTAGCACCAACAGCAGACCACATTAGACAGATTTTTATTTTTTAGAAGAAGCCAGCCAGGTCCTAATGAAAAAAGATAAAGAGGTAAAAATAAATAAATAAATAAACAAATAAATAAATAAATAAACTCCTGATTTTATGGAAGGTATTTTCCTTCTAAACAATGTCTCTCAACACCTCCTCTCCATATCCCTGTCCACAGATCCAGATCCTCATAAATCTCAAGATATGCACCATACTGTAATTATTTTTTTAAAATTCATGTTGTGTTTCTTATTTAAATGATATTATTTAACTCTGGACTTATTTATTTTGAAATTTCTATTTAATGTTTCTTTTTTAATAAAAAAACAAGGTTAAGTGTTGATGAAGACAGAACTTTTCCACAATTATAATACTCCAAATATTAGGCAAACTTACCAGCATTTGTTATAAGAACTTGAATTAGCTATTCTCCCTGAAACTCCTATTTATCTAATGCTTTTGTGTTGTCTCACTACAGAGCTAACTCTCCTGCTGTTAGGATAATGGTTTCCTTCCTTTGAAGCCTGTGGGTGAATTCACATGCTGATGTTAATGATCTCTAGCCTAACCTGTTTAACCACATCCAGGAGTCTGGGTTCTTGTCTTGTCAAATGGGATCCTATAATGTGTGTGTGGCAGTCATGTGCTTATGTTAATTTTATGATTGAAATGTAGAGGTGGAGTCTAGCCTGTTAATCTGGAGGTAGCCATTAAGTAGCCAATGAGGCCTCTGTGTGGGTATGACTTTCTCCTGATAAGTCTGGGATATCTTGGGATGTTTCCCTTGTGAAGATGAGAAGCTATCTTCCCCCCGTTGTTAGGAATTAGTTTTAGAGAGATGATTAATCACAGACAAGACAAGATGGCAGCGTTCGAGAAGCTGGAGGAGCCAGCGGAGAGACCACACGGCTTTACCTTGAGGGAGCCAGACCTGAGGCTGGGGCAGCCACATGGAGACTTCTGCCAGTGATGAGTTGCTTCTGCCACCACGGGATTCTGTTAATGGACCTTGAGCCCTGAAAGCGAGGATCCATGGGGAGACCCCTGCCACTGTCGGGATTCTGCGCTCACTGACATGTGACTTCATGAGTTGGAAGGCGACTTTATAGACTGATTTCAGGCATATGGGTTAATATCGGACTAATAACTTTGAACTGGACTGGGCTGGTATGTTTTCTCAATGTCCTGTTCCTCTTGTATATAAACCTTTTCCTTATATTCATATGCGTGTCTATGAAATTTATTTCTCTGGTCTACCCGGACTAACATAGTGTGCACATGGTACAACTCCTCCCTGTGAAGTATGCCCTTGCCTGTAATTAGGGACCTGGCTTAGCTCCAGAGGGTATATAGGGATGGGAAGTAAGATAGAGTCTCTCTCTAGCCTACCTTTGTCAAACCTGCATCCCTCCAGGCTGCGGGTCTCCTGTCTCCCTTTCCATGTGGATCATCTAGCGGTGTAGAGGTGAGCATATACCATGAAAGGATATATATGTAACTTGTAATGCTCTTTTTTTCTCTCTCTCATGATCTCTATATCGTTGTTATAGTAAATAATAATTATTGCTACACAACTGCCTGTTGAACCCTTGCTGTGAGTATATCAGAGGCCTGATCACCCCCTGATAGTTAAAACTATCAAGTGATCAAGAACATATTAATCTATTTTCAGTAAAAAATTGATTTAGAATGTGACTGCATCTTATTTCAGCGCTCCGTCTAGATGGATTCACATTGAGGTCCAGGGTTCTACTGTATAGATAAGTTTACATACATTCAACTTAGCACTGATACTGAGCCTGAAACTCTTCAGAGAAGAAGACAGTCTTAGCTGTCTTCTTCAGCGTAAAAGGACTACAACTACTTACCTTTTTATTTGCAGCCTAACTCATAAGCCCCTACTTCACCAGATACATCTAGTGTTTAAATCATTAGTTTGTTAATTCTTAAATGCATCTCTTAACTTTTCATTTTTTCTAGATGTATGTATGTATTTCATATGAGAGTAAGTCTAAAAGTAATGCTATAAAGTCAGAGATGCTAATTAGACAAGAATATTTAAATATAAACCTACAGTTTCCGGACATGAACTCCATCTCGATCTACACACTTCCAAAAGCAGTGTTTCCATCTCTGCACAACTTCCCTGACCTCTTTTCCCAGCAATCCAGGTTACAATTTTCTTAAAATTTCTTCATAACAAACTTTTGTCCTTCAAGAAAATCTTTCAAGAGCTCTCCTTTGAGGTTAAAAATGAAGAAGCAGCAATTATAATAACCTTGTGAGTTGACCTCTCTGCCTTGAATTTTAACTGGTCCAACAGATCCTCTTGGAGTTAACTATTTTTATTGGACTTTGTTTTCAAGACACTTGAAAAAATCTAAAACAAGTGTATTTCTGAGAGGACCTGTCTGCAGTCATACCATGACTACAAAGACTTATAAACATTTTGTTTGAAATAAACTCATGCATACATGAATTGAAAAATGTAGAAGTAATATTTCTTTACTTTCCTCTGAGTGTTTGTGTGTGTTGCCTTTTTAACTTACGGAGTTCTTGAAAAACACCAAACATGTAGAGTGAATGAAAAACACCAGACAAACATGTAGAGTGAAAATGAGGCTTATAAAAATGTTGTAAATGTCTTATTTATACTCATATACCCCTAAAATATTTTTCCTTATATGACAATATATTGCTTGCAAATTCTCAAGGGGAACAAAATTAGTAAACAAGCCTTTGGAAAATAATGTAATGGTACATCATCACCACATATACACTTTTTCCTGAACTTGACTTTTTATTTCTATGTGCTATTATGTATTCTAAGCAAACTGACATAGCAAAATTCAAAAGAATTTATATATTTTAAAAGTTAAAACTTTATTACTCACAAACATATTTTACATGTAAATAATGAATTCTGACAATTTGTGCATAGATAATTCTAAATGCTGAATTTCTCCTCCTGAAAATCTGCTCTTAATTTGCATTGAATTTCAATATTTTTATTGGGGGCTTTTACATCGCTTATCACAATTCATATATTCCTCCAATGTGTTAAGCACATTTGCACTTATGTGACCTATGGCATTCACCTAATCTGGTGTCAATTTGAGGATTAAGAGTGTAGGGGTGGAGTCTAGTTTATCAATCTGGAGATAGCCAATGAGACCACTTTGTGGGCATGGCCTTCTCCTCTGAAAATTATGATAAATTCAGCAGTAATCTCCCCCTATAGGTGAGAATCTCACTACTCAGTCCCATGGAGGCACTCTAGTGACAAGACACAAGGGTGGCTCCCTATGAGACATCCCTGAGGAGAAGACACATGAAGCTACCGTAATTCATGAGGCCGGACAAGCCAAATGGGTGCAACCAGACCCTGAACCCTGGAAACTGGAAGAGCCACGGGGAGAGCCCAGCCAGTGTTGAGATGCTTCTTCTGACACTGGATACACAAAACTTTGCACCCACCGACCTATAATTGTCCTGGTGTCATTGCATATGCTTTGTGAGTCTGAAGAGGACTTATAGGTCGTATCATAGATATAGGCTAATATTGAACTTATGACCTTGGACTGGACTGGACTGGAGTATCGTCTCAATATTCAATTGCTCTTGTACATAAACATCTTATACACATATGAGTGTTTATGAATTTTTTTATCTAGTCTGCCCAGACTAACACATCTCCATCATCATTTTCAAAGTATTCTCTTCCCACTTGAGCCCCTGATATCTAAACCCCTCCATCCCCAGACTACCTCCCTCACAAACCCTTGATATGTAATACATTACTTTTTCCATATCTCACATTTTCTTCTGTTGTCCTTCACCCACCTTTCCATTATTCATTTCCCTGGGAGAGTGGATCCTTATGATTGATGCCCCCTATATCCCCCAACCCTCCTCTAATCCTCCTGGTATCTCTACTCTCCTTGTTGGTCCCAAAGGGTTTATCTATCCTGGATTCTCTGTGTTGTCGGCTCTTATCTATAGCAGTGTGCATGCTCTCATGCAATCTGATTTGTAAGATAAAATTGGCATCATGAATGTAGGGGGAAGGAGACACCAAAGATCTAGAGGAAAGTTATGTGTTTCATCGGTGCTATACTGCACCCTGACTTGCTCATTTCTTCCCTATGACCTCTGTGAGGGGTTGTCCAATTGTATACAGATGGTCATTGGGTCTCCACTCCATGCCCACTCCATTTTCACCTGGAATATTATTTTATTCTGTGTCTTAGATGCCTGATACCTGATTCCATCAACACTTCGTGATCATACAGGCTGGTATGCTTCTTCTATGTGGGCTTTGTTGCTTCTCAGCTAAAAGACCATTTGTTTATCTTCAAACCTTTAAAACCCTAGATGCTGTATATTTTCATAGCTGGGCACCATCAGCTTTCTTCACCACATTTGCTTATGCACTCAGTTTGTCTTCAGATATCATGTCTGGAAGGTGAGCATCACAGAATGTGGGATTGTTAGAACAAAGCATCCTTGTGTTAAGGAAGTGCTTGAGTTGAGGCCCAATGTCCATCTGCAACCTTATTCTTAACATATAGATATGAGTACATAATTCTAGTCCCCTTGAATTTTATATATGTATATGTGTGTATGTATATATATATACATGCCTATATTTAAGCTTCTATAAATGTCCTCTTCCTTCTGGTTCTTTCCTCTATGTCCTTTTCACTTACCTCTTGTCCCACCCTCATGTTTGGCCTTCATTTGGGTTTAGTAACTCTTCACTGCTACATTGCCCTTGATTAAACCCTACTAGGCATCCTACGACCTTCCTTCCATTGATTTTAATTCTCTTGATGTTCCCTTGTCCCTGGGTTAGTCCCCTGCCCCTTTCTTTCTTCAATCTACTGTTCTCTCATATCCCCTAGAAATATTGACCCCATTCTTTTCATCTCTGAATTGCTTATCCTTCCTATCTTATGTAGAGAGACATGAAGATACATTAATAAGTGCAAAAGCCAAGTAAAACAAGAAATGAAGTAAAAACCAACAAAACAATAACAACAGCAGAAATAAAATAATAATCGCAAAAAGAAAGTCAGTGACAAAAATGGAAAAGCCTATAAATAGTTCAGGTCTGTTTATTGACCTTTATGACTGTTTTCCTGTCGAGTCTGATGGGGTGTGACACTCTGTCTCCCATGTCTATTTTTGGTATTCTCCAGGGGTTTCATCACTCTGCTCCCTTGCTGTTCTTCAGAGCAACATGCCTTCAGAGCTTTGCCCCAGCATGATAGAGCCAGATCATGCACTATTCTGCACTGTTTCTCCAGTGCTATTCCCCAAAGAATCATGGTTCAGTGAGGGACACTGTGTCTCATGGTGGGGCAAGGCCTACAGTCCTTCCCTGTTAACTGTCCCCTCTGAGCTGGAACATAGTCTTGGGGCTTGGTGGGCCAGACTGTCCTCTCCTTTCTCTCCATCCCTTTGATTTTCTCCCATGTGTTCTAATCTGACGAGTCCCTCTCCCTAAATTGTAGCCCCAGTGCTGTCTTCTGAAGTGCATTCTTCTGAGAGGTGGGAGGTGTTCAAGTGGGAATTAGAGCTGGTCCCACAGACCTATTGATTTCCTAGTACATGTTGGTGTATTATATTCATGTCCTGGTGTGTCGTATTGAAGTCTGATCTCCCTCTCTTCCTGTGGAGATATAAACAATAACCTTCCCTTGAGTTAGTGCCCTGCTTTCTCCTCCCCACCCCAATATCTTTTATTCTCTCTCTTTCTTTCCCTCTCTTAACTGTATGTATCCCTGGATTGGATTTGGCTCCTGCCATAGTTGCTGGACTTCATCCTAGGAAAGTATGTATATAGTAGCTTTCCTTGATGCCCTGTTTTTCATTGTTGTTGTTGTTGAAGCATACCTCAGTGGACTTATGCTGTACTTGTTCTTTCCTGTTTGACTTACTTCACTTAGCATGATTTCCTCCAGTTAGTACCATGTGGCAATGTGCTTCAAGCATTCATCGCTGCACTTTAGGAATGTATAGTACTCCATTGCATATATGTATCACAGTTTAGTGATCCATTCATCTGCTGATGGAAATTTTGGTTGTTTCCAACCCCTTGCAATTATGAACTGTGCTGCAATGAACATTGGAGCACAGCTGTCTGGCCATGGTTTGTTTCTTGCCTATTTTGGGTATATGTCCACCAGGGGGACTTCTGGGTCATACTCAATTGCCACCTGTTTTAGATATCACCAAATTTATTTCCATAGTGGCTGTATATACCTACAGGTCCACTAGCAGTGGACAAGACTTCCTATTTCCCCAAAAAACCTCCAACACTTTTTTTTTCTGACTTTTTGTATTGGGCTATCATTGAGGTTGTTATGTGGTATCTCACAGCGGTTTTAATTTGCATTTCACTTATGGCTAATAATCAGGAATGTTTCCTCATATGTTTATTGGTCATTTAGATTTCTGCACCCATGAAACTTCTGTTCAGATCCTTCATCAACCTCCTCATTGGGGAGTTTGCTTTTCCTTATTGTAAGTGTACAAAGTATTGTAGATTTTAGCAATAAGGCCTTTGTGTGATGTGCCATTGCTAAAGGTGCTTTCTCAGTCTGTGGTAAATCCTTTCAATAAACACCAGTGATTTATATTCAGTATATCCCACTTGTCAATTTGTGACTCCTCTGTGTTTGCATCCTTCGCTATTTCTTATAGGGTATGTATTCCCTGTGCCAAGGTTCTCAGGTTTGTCACAATTCCCTTGTTAATAGTCCTAATAGTTTGGGGGCCTACCTTAAGGTCTGTGATCCACCTTGAGTCCAATCTTGTGCATGGAGTGAGAAAAGGGTCTTGCTTCATTTTTCTGCAACGTGGCACTCAATGATCTGTGTCAGTTTCAGCACTGGGAGTGTAGGGCTGAAGTCTAGTCTGTCAATTGGAGTTAGCCATTGAGCCCTCTGTGTGGCCATGGCTGTTCTGAGAATTCTGGGAAGTCTGGAGGTATTTTCCATTGGAGGTGAGAGACTTAACTCAGATCTTTAGAGACAAGATGAAATGATAGATCCTGATTCCTGGAACTTGGAGGAGCCAGAGAAGAAATCACATGGGCTTACCCTGATGGAACGATAACTCTGGGGCCAGAGAAACCACAGAGACCCCTGCCAGTGCTGGCATACTTCTACTGCTGCTGAATACACAAGACTCACTCTGCACCCACTGGTCTGTGATAGTCCTGGTGTCATTGCACATGCTTCGTGAGTTGGAAGAAGACTTTATAGACTGCTATTGGACATATGGGCTAATATCCGACTTATGACCTTGGGTTGGGCTGGGTTAGGATGCTTTTTCAATATTCCATTCCTCTTCCATGTAAACCATTCTCTTATATCCATATGTGTGTTTATGAATTTGTTTCTCTAGTCTCCCCAGACTAACAAATGCAGATAAATATCTATATTTTTCAGCACCACTTATTGAATGGACATCCACTTCCCCTTTGAGGCCTCTTATCAAAAGCAGTTTCCTGTAGGCTTCTGTTTTTATTTCTGGGTTTTCAAATGTTTCATTGGTCTGAATATCTGTTGTTATACCAATACCACACTCTTTTGACTACTGTGGCCATATAATATGTGCTTAGGACAGGCAGAGCAAGCCCTTCCACTTTGTCCTTCTTCTTGAAGTGTTCTCTGCTAACTCTGGGATACATCTCTCTCCATATGAATTTGTTAATCAGTTTTTCCAATTCTTCAAAGAAAGTTGATGGTATTCATATTGTGATAGCATTAAACTTATATAGAGCCTTGGGCAGAACATACATCTTTATTATTGTGTGTTTTTGGATCCACGAGTATAGGGTATTCTTCCATTTGTTGAGACAACTCTTGGTTTTTTGTAACAGTGTTCTAGTAATTTCCTCATACAAGTCTTTCATTTTTTTAATCAAGTATATCCCTAGATATTTCAATTTGTGCTTGGCTATTGTAAAGGATACTAACTTTTTAATTGCCTCTTCTGTGATCTTTTCTGATGTCTATAGCAGTCCTATAGACTTCTGTGTATTGATATTTTGTCCTGGCACACTTTCATATGCCTCTATCACTTCCAACATTCCACTTGCTGAGTTTCAGAGATTTTCATTGTATAAAATCATTTTTCCTGCTAATAATGATAGTTTCACTTCTTCCTTCCTGAGATGAATGCCTTTGATATATTTTCTTTGACTTGTTAGCTAGGACCTCCAATATGATTTTAAATAGGAGTCGGGACAAGAGGTATCCTTTTCTGGTCGTTTTTTTCAGTGGAATTGTTTTCATTTTTTTCTCCATTGATTACCACTTTGACTATTGGCTTTTCATATATGGTTTGTATAATATTGGGGAGTGTTTTTTCTATTCCTATCTTCTTGATTGTCTTAAACTGGAGTGGGTGTGGGATATTGTCAAATGCTTTTTCCACATCTATCCATATTATCATGTGGTTCTTAGAATTTTTCCTGTCAATGTGGTATATAATACTAATAATCTTCTGTATGTTGAACCATCCCTACATCCCTGGTATAAGTCCAATGTGGTCAAAGTGAATTATGCTTTTACTATGTTTTGTGTTTTATTGCACAGCATTTTGTAAAGGATTTTTGCATGGATGTTCATTAGGGTTATTGGGCAATAGTCCTCAATTCTTGTGGAAACCTTGCCCGGTTTAAGTATCAGAGTTATACTAGCTTCATAGAATGAGTTTGGGAGTTCTCCATCTTTTTCTGTGTTATGGAAGAATTTGTATAGGATTGATTTCTGTTCTTCTCTGAATGTTTGATAGAATTCTTATGTGAAGCCATCTGGCCCGGGGGATTTTTTTGTTTGTTACCCCTTAATAAACTTGTCTATTTCTTCTGTTGCAATGGGCCTGTTGCGGTTCTTGACATCCATCTTGGATAGTTTAGGGAGGGATTGTATTTCCAAGTATATGTCCATGTTTTCCAAGTTGTTGAATTCATTAAAGTAAAGGCTTTCATAGTACTGTGTAATTATCCTTTTTATTTCTTTAGGGTCTGTTGTATTATCCCCTGTTTCATCCTTAATCCTTACAATTGATATTTTTTTCTTCCTTTCTTTGGTTCGGTTTGCCAGTATTCTTTCAACTCTGTTAATCCTTTCAAAGAACCAATTTTTAGATGCATTTTTTCATAGTTTCTTGTATCCCCTTTCCTGTGTCTCAGCTCTGATTTTATCATTTCTTTTTGTTTGTTCTGTTGACTCTGCTCTAGTTGGTGAGTTTGGCGTCAGCATATCAATCACAAATCTCTCTTCCTTTTCCATGTATGCATGTATTGCTATCCACCATCCTCTGATAAGTACCTTTGCTGTGTCTCAAAAGTTTGGGTATGCCATATTTTCATTCTCACTGCTTTCTAGAAACTTGCTGATTTCATGTCTGGTCTGGGTTAACGCCCATACCTTTTGCAATAGAGTATTATCCATCCTCCAATTGTTTGCCCTTATTTTCTTCATCATTCTTATGCTGATTTCCAGTCTTAAGCTATAGTGATCAGAAAGTGATGGCTGTACAATCGCTATATACTTGAATTTACTCAGGTTCAATTTGTGTCCCAACATGTGGTCTTTCATCAAGTATGTGCCATTGAAAAGGATGTCTTTTTTTTTTTTTTTTTTTGCATTTAGGTGAAAAGGTCTGTAAATATCAGGTCAAATCGTCTATTTGTGCTATTTAGATCTGTAGTCTCCTTGTTGAGTTTCTTTCCCTGTGATCTGTGTTTTTCAGGGAGTTGCGTATTAATGTTGTTAAACCTATTATAATTGTTGAGTCTGTAATTTTTCTCCCATCTTTTGGAGCATTTAATTTGCTAATTTTGCAGGTGCATATATATTTATTATGCTCACTGGTTCCTGCTCTACTGTTCCCTTGAGCATTACGTATATAGTACCCCTCCTTGTCTCATGCTATGGTTTGTATCTTGAGATCTATTTTGTCAGAAATTAAGATTGCTATCTAGCTTTTTTTTTCATTGCCATTTGCTCGGTGGATTTTTCTCCAGCTTTTAATTCTCAACCTGTTTTTGTCTGCAAGCTTGAGATCTGTCTCTTGTAGGCAGAATATCTGTGGTTTATGATTACTGAGCCAGTCTGTCAGCATCTGACTCTTAATTCCTGAGTTCAGTACACTGAAATTCAGTGTTATTTCATCCATCTGTGTACTCAGTAATGTCATCTTGTACCTTTTGTGTTGGGTGCTTTCCTGCCTACCTATCTCACCAGTTTGTGTTGTGTGTGTGATTCATTCTTGCCTTCTTTACAATATTGAGCTAATGCTATCTTGGGGGCTATTTTCTCTTTGTTGCACTCTGGGTGGAGTTATCCTATGTCATGGTCTCTCATTTGAACTTGGTGACTGATGATCGTCTGCCCATTCTGGATTGGCAAAGATCTCTTGTTACGCTAGGTTTATTTTATGTATTCTTTAACTTTTTCTCTATCTGGAAATACTTTACTTCTCCATCTATCTTAACACATTAAAGACCAGATATTTTAAAATCAAGAAGTCGAAAATCAAGCAACCAAATCAATGTGAAGGAGTGGGAAAGTAGTGGCGATCCAAAGCCTATCTGCAAGTTAACACATTAAAGACCAGATAAACTCAGAACCCATCTGCAATGTGTTAATAGATGATTTGGCTAGGTGTAGGGTTCTTGGGTTTGCTTTATTTTCCCTGAATTTTTGGAATATATTATTAAATTCCTTCCTCTTCTTCATCTTTCCACTGGTGGATATGAGCATAGTTTTATTTGGGACCCTTTAGAAGTGGCTATTTGTTTTTTTCCTACATGCTCTTTTTATCGTTTCCTTTTCCTCATATTTGTATAATGTAACTATTATATGTCTCCTTGACTTCTTCTTGGGATTCAATCTGATTTTTCAACCTGCTGAATGGTTGCCTGATTTCCATTTATTAAGCTGGGGAAGTTTTCCTCTCAGAATTTCCTCACTATATTCATTGTTGACTTCTTTGTTGTATCTTGTTCTGGTAGTCCAATTGTTCTAATACTATTACTCTTGATATCATCAGGCATGGCCCACAGGTTTTCTTCAACTTCTCTGATTGTCTCATTTGAATGCTTTTCCTATTTTTTGAGGTCTGCTTTGTTATCCTCTAGGTCACTGGTGTGATTATCTGCCTCCTCAAGCACGTTGGAAAAATTCTGTAAATTTGCTACTAGATTTTGATATTTCATCTCATAAGTTTTGTTTTCACCTTTGGTGTCTTGCCTTTCTCTTCTCTATCATTTCATTCTTTTTCTTTATTGCTCCTCTCATTTCCTGTGTGACTCTACACAGCACTCTGAAAAGTTCTTTCTGTGACAGGTAAATATCTGCTTCTTCTATTCACATTGTTAGATTCATGACGTCATTCAACATTGTCTTCTGTTTCTTTTGCATTTTTAATGATGCTTTTTGGGCCTAGTTGCTGTTTGTGTGTTGTTTTAGAGAAAACTGGCACCATCTCCCAGATTCAAATTGCACTGGGGTTCTCTGTTGAGGGACCTAGTATTTCTAAGAACAACCGGTAGGTAGTTGCATTGAGGGGTCAGGCTGCCACTGTATCTTACTGTAGTTTCAATCTTGCCCTAGCCAACTAGTATTCCGTTATTTGAAATGTGAGTTGGATAGTTCTCTCACAGGACACTGGCTGGGTTTTTGTGGCTCCTCAAGGGTGGTGTTTCACTGGTTGATCTCTCAGTAAACCACATTGGTGTATCTCATGGTCCTTGGAGCCCCTTGGGTGGCATGTGATGATTCCCTGTGCAATTGGAGTCACACAGAGGGCTTTTGGGTGTAGCCTCCTTATTGTAGAGTGTCGTAGATGGCAGGTGGAATGACCCCACTTAGAGATATCGCTGTGGAGCTTGGGTGGATGTTCTTACAGCAATATGGAGTATCACCGACTATGTGCAGGAGACTCCCCAGTCACTTGAAGGGCATTGGGGTGTTGGCTGGAGCTCTCCCCGTCATTTGAAGGAGAGAAACTCCAGTTTCTTGGGGCATGGTAGATGGACCTGAATTCCCCAGCTGGGTGTAAAGCCAACAAGTGTGGGCAGGAGCCCCCCAAACAGGGCAATCAGAGTTGCCTTAGGCAGAAGAGTGGCCTGAAGGTCAGTAGTGGCTTGTGAAAGCAAAGAGAGGGTGTGGCAGTCATGTGTTTATGTTAATTTAATGATTGAGATGTAGGGGTAGAGTCTAACTTGTTAATCTGGAGATAACCATTGAGTAGCTAATGAGGACTCTGTGTGGGCATGGCTTTCTCCAGACACTTCTGGGAAATCTCGTGATATTTCCCTCATGAAGATAAAAAACTATCGCCCCAGTTGTTGAGAGTCAGTGTCAGAGACGATAAATCATGGACAAGACAAGATGGCAGCATCCGAGAAGTTGGAGGAGCCAGCGGAGAGACCACATGGCTTTGCCCTGATGGAGCCAGACCTCTAAACCTGGGACGACCACATGGAGACCTCTGCCAGTGATGACTTGCATCTGCTGTTGATGGACCCTGAGCTCTGGAAGTGAGGAGCCATGTGGAGACCCCTGCCAGCACTAGGATTCTGTACCCACTGACCTGTGACTTCGTGAGTTGGAAGGAGACTTTATAGACTGATTTCAGGCATATGGGTTAATATCGGATTTATGACTTTGAACTGCACTGGGCTGGGGTGTTTTCTCAATGTCCTGTTCCTCTGTATATAAGCCTTTTCCTTATATCCATATGCGAGTCTATGAAATTTGTTCCTCTAGTCTACCCGGACTAACACAGAGAAAGCAGACAAAAAGAGAGAAGGGAGAAAACAAAAACTAGAGCAAAAATACCAAAAAACTAACACCCACTCAAAAAAGCCATGCAAAAACAAAGCAAAAGTAAAAACAGTAAAAAAAAGATAAATGAATCTGCGGAGACTGTGAAGGAAAAAGCACAGAGATAGAAGAAGGGGGAAAAGGAGAAAAGGGTGAAAGAAGAAAATAATGAGATAGTTGAGCCCTGTGCTGATTGCTATGAATAACACTGTTTTGTGCTATGTGCAGCACCCTCACAGAAGGCAGGCTGGAGCTCTCCCCAATGGGTTGGTGGAGTTGCCCTTGGCAGAAGGTAGGGAGCTGACAACCAGCAGTGGCATGTGGAAGAAAAAAAGAGGATGAGGAGATTAACAGAAAAGAAAAAAGGAAGAAGAAGAGGAGAAAGAAGATGAGAAAAATAACTGTGCTTGCTAAGACTGATTATGATGTAAAAGGGAGAAGAGAGAACCAAAGGAAAAAAAAAAGGAATAAAGAGACTGCTGATCCCTGATTGGCCAAACGTGGAGCCAGAGTTGTTTAAAACCTGCCCTAACATAGCAGGTTGGTGTGCCCTTTTATTGCAGGGTCCCAGAGGTGCTGAGTAGAATTTCCGTGGTTGGCAAGATCACCTTGATGGCAAGGCTGAGCTTTACTCAGTAGAATATAACACTGTAGGTAGCTGTTACAGCTGCTTTGTGTGGTGTGAAACGCTCCCACAGAGGGTAGACTGGAGTTTGTCCTGCTTTTTGGGTTGGATTTCATTAGGTGGAGGGTAGTGCCTGAGAAACCAGCTATGGTATATTAAAGAAACAGAGGGAGAGAAGAGGAAAAAGAGAGAAAAAGAAAAAAAAGAGAGAAAATAACAAAAAGAGTATCTGTTGAGACATACTGTAGTGGAAGAGAAGGGTGAGAGAAGAAAGAGAGAAGAAAATGAGTGGTAAGTAAGGAGATAATTGAGACATGATCATTTGATTGGAGGTGTTCCAACCCTGCCTCAAGGTAGTGGGGTGATGTGTCTGCTTGGTTTAGGCTCCCACAGATGCTGGGCGAAATTGCCCTTAAAGGTAAAATCACCGCAGAGGCCAGACACAGATTCCCACAGCAGTGTTGAGTGCTGGAATCCAGTGGTATAGCTCCCTTGTGTTGTATGCATCACTGCAGGAGGAGGTGGGGGGTGAAAGGTGTTCCCTCAGCCCCATGTAGGGCCCCAGGGAAACCCCAGCTGTGTGTAGGGTCACTGAGAGCAGAGCTGGGTTTTGGCTTGGTATCCTAGCTTGTGCCAGGATAGCTAGTGCCCTAATAGCTCAGAACCTCTACCCCTTCATCGATTAGCTGGAATTTAATTAAGTTATTCTGAAACTGAGGCTGGATCCAAGGGGTCTTCGTTATGCTAATAGCCTCTGGGCTCTGTGGCTAAATTCTGGCATTCCTTAGCAAAGGTTTGTTTATTATGTTAATGTATATTGAAGGAACTTTTCTACCTATTGCATTGGAGATAAACATTGAGCCTGGGATTTGCAGCTTTTACCAAGAAACTATTTGTTTTCTCTTTTTTATAGTGAACTTATTGAGTTCCCTGATTTGGGGGCTGTCATACTGATCCCCAGAGGAGGAGCTTATCAGCTTATCAGAGAGGTTATTATCTTCTTGGCCAATTGAAACTGAATTTTCTCCTTGGACTATGATTGTACACTTATTTTCAGTACACCGCAACCTGACTTAGGTATTTTTTTTTCTTTTTCAATTGCTCCAAATCTATGGCTACCTACCAACCCTGATCATCAAGGCAGCTAACAGTATGGAAACCTCTTGTGTGAGAACCAATGACTAGTTTTCAGAGGTTCTCCTCATGTCAGAACCAGTTTTATGGCTATTCTCAACAACATAGGTGATTCATTCCCATCATATGATGAGAACAGTCCAATTGAATTTCTAAAATAATCCAATATAACCACAAGTTACATATGACTACTGAGAACTTGTAGTGTGGCTAGTGGTCAGTATGTTGGACATCAAAACACCTAGTATTCTATAATCCATTGCGTGAAGTGGCCCATGTTATCAGAGACTACAATAGAGCTTGACAAGCCCAGTAAAGTAAGTCTGCATATGTCTCTTCACAAGTGGTTTTGAACTTCAGTGATGCCTATATAATAAGCTTAGACATGATTTTGAAACTGGATTTGGGCTAAAACTCTGAATTCTAAGCTAATGGACTTTGGCTGCATTTCTACAGGTAATGGAGAGATGGCAGGGGTTTGAAGAGCCTCCACTGAGCCTGGAGTTACCATGATTCACTTGATGGTAGTTCAAAACAAAACAAAGCAAAAGCAATCAAGTAACAAGGCAAGGAAGTAGTAGCAAAGATTGTGCCAAGCTATGGAGTGGAATTGGCAAAAATTTTAACATATAGAGACAAATGTGTTTAAAGACATAGAAATCCAGGCAGCCTGAATGGGACTATTGTGGGGCCTGGAAATTCTGGATTTATGGATTTATTTTCAATAGCTATGAGCTGGTACTTGGAAATTAGTTAGGTGCCAAACAATTCAGGATTTTATCAGCTATGTTAAATATTTGGTCTTTATCAAAAGCGTAATGAAAAGCCAATTAAATATTTTAAGTGTGATTAAATTTGCATTTTAAAAAGAATGCCCTCCTTACAGAGTGGAAAGTATATCTGAGAGGAGCCAGACAGGTATTGATGTTCCAAATAGAAAGCTACTACAAAAGCTCAGGCAAAAATGGTGATTCATTGGGGTGAAAGAAATAGTGATATACAGAGGATATAGTTTTTAAAATATAGCTTCTTTATGTTGTTGCTTTTAGGTGCCCCCAACTGATTCACAGCAATCCCATATACCATAGAATAAAAAGCTTCCCAGTCCTGCATTGTCCTCACAATCTTTGAAGTATTTGAGTCACATTAAAGTCTCAGTGTCAATCTATCTTGTTGATTCTGAAGATGTCTTTTACAGCATATTTCTCCATCACAACATATTTGTGTTCTTGACTTCTGCTTCCATGAGCACTGACTGTAGATTCAAATAAGTTGGAAACCAGTTTTTTCTCATTTATCATAATGTTTTGAGCTTTTTGTGAAGGTTCTTTTCTTTGTGTTCAGGTATAATCCATATTAGAGTTTATAGGAGTTGAAATTTCCAAATATTACTGATATGTTGTGCTTGGAGACAGGAAAGAGATTTGTGAAAGGGGTAGTGACAATGGCTGCTCATTGTCTCTGATTTTTATAACAAACTGCATTGTGGTACTATTTAAAGTTACAAAAGGGGAAGTTCATGCAAGGAAGACTGATAGCATTTTGTTTTGGAAGACCTGGGTTCAAGTTTCAATGGTCCCTCTTAAATATATTTTGTAATCTTAGATCATTTTCTCTCTTAGATCATCAGTCATCAGTTTTCTCTTCTATAATATGATAAAATATCTCACTCTGGTTGATGATAATCTCAATCAGGTTATATGCAAGTGATATGTGCAAATACCTGCCTTATTTTATCCCAAAGTTCTTTCTACTATGTAAGTATATGTAGTCTACTTAATGCAGGCATAAGCTGTATATGTGGCAGGTTGTGTTAGTCCAGGTAGACTAGAGAAACAGATTCATAAACATGCATATGGATAAAAGGGTAAGGTTTAAATACAAGAGGAATGGATCATTGAGAAAGCATCCTAACCTAGTCCAGTCCAAAGTCATAAGTCCTATATTAGCCCATACACTAAATACCAGTCTATAAAGTCTCCTTCTATTTCACGAAGTCACAGGCCAGTGGCTGCAGAGCCCTGGCGCCAGCAGGGTTCTCCCCATGGCTCCTCACTTCCAGGGCTCAGGGTTCAACAACAGCATCCAGTGGTGGTTGAAGCAACTCAGCACTGGCAAATGTCTCCACGTGGCTTCTCCAGCTTCAGAGGTCTGGTCCCATCAAGGTAAGGTTGTGTGGCTTCTCCTTCGGTCTGTCCAGCAACTCAGATGCTGCCATCTTGTCTTGTCCATAGTTTGTCGTCTCGGAGACTGACTCCCAACATCTGGGGAGACAACCTCTCATCTGCACGAGGGAAATATCATGAGATTTCCCAGAAGTCTCTGGAGAAAGCCATGTCCACAAAGATGCCTCATTGGCTACTCAATGGCTATCTCCAGATTAACAGGCTAGACTCCAACCCTACATCTCAATCATGAAATTGACATCTCAAATACATGACTGCCACACAAGTGTACTTCCAAACCACCACTGCAAAGTGAGCATCATGATAAAGCGAGTTATGTGATTTTTTTGTTGTTTCTAAGTGCTTATAATGTTATGTTTACGCTATATTGTAGCCTATTAATTGTGTAATAGTATCATGAAAAAGTTCTAACTGTTTTGAGGATTATCAAAATGTGACACAGGGCCATGGAGTGAGCAGATTCTGTTGAGAACATAGTGCCCCAATACAGAGACTTGCTCTGCAAATTTGTCACAGATTTTTAAAAATCCAATCTCTGGGAAGTGCAATAAAACAAAGACAATAGAATGATGTATGCCCATAATAAAACACTCACAGCCAACATGTCGATGTTAACACACAGTAACCCTGAAGGACAGAGTAGAATTGCCACAGTGAGATTTTGAACCTGTAACTCTTTTAAAATTTTTATTAAAAGATCATTTTTTGGTGGGGGCTCTTATAATAATTCATACATCAAATGTATCAAGTATATTTGTATATACGTTGCCATCAATATTGTTTAGGCCTTTATTTTCTACTGAACCCTTGGCATCAACTTCTCCCCCATTCCCAGGTACCCCTTGATAAATTATAGATCACTATTATTTTCATATCTTAAACCAACTGCTGTCTCCCTTGCCCTAAGGTTTCTATTGTTTGTCCTCCTGGAAGGTGTGTGTGTGTGTGTGTGTGTGTGTGTGTGTGTGTGTGTGTGTGTTTAATCATTGGAATCAGTTACTTCCTCCTCTCCCCATCTTCCCCTTACTCTTCAGTATTGCTATTTTCATTTCTGTTTCAGGATTCTGTGTGTCCTAGTGCTTATATTTTATATGTATCTGTGTACATGCTCTGGTCTAACGCAATGTGAAAAGCATCACTGGAGTCAGGATAGTCATGAGAAAGCCTCAAGAAACCAAAGGCCTATTGTGGTTTTTAATGGTGCTTTACCCCACCCTGTCTTTTTTCCTTTTAATCTTCTGTTTTCTTTTATTTGGTCTCTGTATTTGTATGGGTAGACTAGAAAAGCAAATCCACACAAACTCATATGTGTAAAAGAGAGAGTTTCATAAAAAGGTAATTGTACATTAAGAAATCATCTCCACCCAGTCAAATCCAAACCCATAACTCTAATATTAGACCATATATCTGATATTATTCTATGAAGTCTTCCCCATATCACAAAATACATACAGGACAATCACAGGCCACTGGGTAGAAAATCTTTGGGTCCAGTGTCAATGTAAGCATCTCAGCACTGGCAGGGATCTCCATGCGGCTTCTCAAGCATCCAGGGCTACATCACAATGGGTACATGTGGATTCTCTTCAAGGATGTTTTACAGGGAATGAGCCTTGCCAGTAGTGAGGCTTCAAGGGATTGAGCAGGGAGAAAAAAAGTTTTCCACCTCCAAGGAGGAAATACAGAATTCTCAGGAGAAGGCTATGCCCACACAGAAGTCTCACAGATGATGATGTAATTGACAGACTAGACTCTGCCCCTACATTGCAATCCTCAAATTGGCAAGGGATTATATTACTACCACAGTCTCTGTTATTGTTGGATTGCCTTTTTATATTAGATGCTCATGAGATGCAAACTTGAGAAGAATACATTGGGACTGTTGGTTCTGGAGGGCCTTGGGGGAGAATGAGTTGGGCAAAGAGAGCAGTGAGCAAACAACATAGACAGGAAAACAATTGGGGGATCAAAATTAACAAGAAGGGCGGAGATATCCTGGGGTGTTGGAGAAATGTCAGTCAGTCTAGCTGAGAGGACTTACTAAGAGGTTGAAGTAGGGTGAGCATGATGATGGGGCAGGAGGGAGGTAACAATAAAAGGAAATGGAGGAAATGAGATATGATGCAAAGTTATGGATAGAGGTATAAACATAGGTGTGTACATATGTAAAGACATTAATTAATAAAAATAGAAGTATTGGCCTGGATATATGTATATATATGCAATAGATATATAGCAATTCACTGAGGTAGTGGACAGACTTCAGACATTGAAGGCAAACAAGTGGCCATGTAGCTCAGAAACAACAATGCTCAAATGGAAGAAACACACCAACTTGTATGGGATCATGCGGTGTCACTGGGACTGGGTAAAAGTTACCAGAAGACCACAGACAAACAAAAACCATGTTGCTGAAAACAAGATCAGTCAGCGCATAAGCCCAACGTCCATCTTAGAACCTGGCACTATTTTAAAAAAATTTTTTATTGGGGGCTCATACATCTCTTAGCACAATCCATACATACATCTATTGTATGCAAACTACATTTGTACATTTGTTGCCATCATCATTCTCAAAACATTTTCTTTCTACTTAAACCCTTGGCATTGGCTCTTCCTTATTACACTACCTCCCCACTCGCCCCTCCCTCATGAACCCTTGATAATTTTAAAATTATTATTATTTTGTCATATCAAACGCTGTCTGATGTCTCCCTTCACCCATTTCCCTTTTGTCTGTATCCTAGTGAGGATATGTTGATATGTTTATATGTTGATTCCGATAATCAGTTTCCCCTTTCTACTGCACCTTCCCTCCATCCTCCTGGTGTTGCCACTCTCCCCACTGGTCCTAAAGGGATCATCTGTCCAGAATTCTCTGGGTTTCTGGTTCCTATCTGTAACAGTGTACATCCTGTGGTGTAACCAAATTTACAAGGTAGAATTCAGATCATGATAGTGGGTGGGAGGAAGCATTTTAGAATTAGAGGAAAGTTGCATATTTGAATGTTGCTACATTGTGCCATGACTGGCTCATCTCCTCCCCACCCACCTTCTGTAAAGGGATGTCACTTCTCCTGCAAATGGACCTTGGGTTTCCAATATGTACTCTCCCTCATTTATAATGATATAATTTTTTACTTCTTTAATGCCTGATACCTGATACCATTGAGACCTTGTAGTTACACAGGCTGGTGTGCTTCTTCCATGTGGACTTTGTTACTTCTAAACTAGATCACCGCTTAGTTGTCTTCAAGCTTTTAAGACCCCAAATGCTATGTCTTTTGATAACCGGACACCATAACCTTTCTTCACCACAATTGTTTATACACATCTTTGCCTTAAGCGATCATTTCAGGAAGATGGACAGGCAATGATATGATTTTAGTTCTTTAATGCCTGATAACTGCTTTCTTTAATACCTCATGGACACACAGGCTGGTGTGCTTCTTCCATGTGGACTTGGTTGCTTTTGAGGTATATTGGGCACTTGTTTACTTTCAAGTATATAAGGCCCCAGATACTATATCTTTGATATCTTTGATAGCCAGGCACCATCAACTTTCTTCACCAGGTTTGCTTGCGCACACATTTGTGTTCAGTGATTGCGTTGGGAAGGTGAGCATCAAGGAATGTCATTTTAATAGAACAAAGTGTTATTACATTGAGGAAGTACTTGAGTGGAGGTCCAATTTTCATCTGATGTCTTAATGCTCACCGTACAAGTATGTGCATGTAGATCTATTTCTCCATCATCACATAAAAATATATTTACCTTTGTTCATGCCTATATTTAAATCTCTGTAAATGCCCTTTGCTTCACAGTTCTTTCTTCTATTTTCTTTTACTTTCCTCTTGTCCCACCATCATTCTTACCCTTCATTTAGGTATCAGTAACTTTTCTTTGTTATATTGATCAGTCCTATTGGGCCTCGTACATCCACCTTGCCACTGATTTTGGATCACTTGTTGTTCCCTAATCCCTGGAATCATCAACACCAACTCCTTTCCTCAACCTCCCGTCTCCCATATCCCCCTGAAACCAACAGTCCTGCTGTATTCTCCTCCAGACTGTTTTTTCTTGATAGACTTATAGAGATAGTATGTACAAAAAAAGAAGATGTAACAAGATGAAGGGAAAAAAGAAAACCAAAGGATGACAAAAACAGCAACAACAAAAATGTCCAGAAATAAATAATTTAATAATAACAATAAAAGAAAAACCTGTAAATAGTTGATGGTCTGTTCTTTGACAAATGGGGTGTCACATCCTGGCGCCAAAGTATGTCCTTGACATTCCCCCAGAAACTCCTGCTGCTCTGCTGCATGCTTTTGCCATAGTGTGGTGTGGTCAGACCAGGTACACTCCTGAACTCTTTACAGGAATAGAAAGTATTGTTTTTCTCCAGCTGCATGACTGTTGGTTTCTAACTGGTTACCTTGCAGTTAGAAGGCCAATGCATAGAGTCCTTGAAGAGTTTCAGAACAAGATAGCATGCTAGATGTTACTGGTCCCTGTCATTTGAGATGTATTTTAAAAAATAAACTATACCCTAGGTCCCTCCACACTGAGCTGTGCTTCTTCATCATGGACCCACTTTTTACTATGACATATTTAGAAAAACTATGCCAAAGTGAGAATTCAGTGGTTAAATAAAGTCTCAAGTTGAGTCTTTTAAATCTCATTCCCCCTCCCCAATGACTTTATTGGGGCTCTAGCAGCTCTTATAACATTCAATAAGTCATTTGTATCTAGCATATTTGTACAAATATTTCTATCTTCATTTCCAAATGTTTTCTTCCTGAGCGCTTCATATAAGCTCCTCCTTCTCCTTCCTATTTTTTATATAAATCATTTTATTGGGGGCTCATACAGCTCCCATCACGATCCATACATCCATCAATTGTATACAGGCCATATTGGCACACTTGCTGCCATCATCACTCGCAATACATCCTCCCTCCATCTAGGGTCCCAGTTCCAGCTCCCCATATTTGCCATCCCTCCCCCTCCTCGCCCATGAACCCTTAATAATTTACAAAGTGTTATTACCTTTTCATATCATATACTGACCATTGTGTCCCTTCACTTACTTCCCTGCTGTCTGTATCCCAGAGAGGAGGTTATATGTAGATCCCTGAAATTGGTTCCCCCTTTCTATTCCACCATCCCTTCACCCTCCCAGTATCACAACTCCCACCACTATCCCTGAGGGATCATCTATCCTAAATTTCCCATTTTTCCAACTCCAGTTTACATCCCCTGATCTAGCTGGATTTGTCTGGTAGAATTGGGATCATGATAGTGGGTGGGAGGAAACATTTGAGAAGTAGAGGAAAATTGCTTTTTCATTGTTACTACACTGTACCTTGACTGACTCATTTCCCTGCAACCCCTCTGTGAGAGGATGTCTCTTTACTTATTGATTGGCTTTGGGTCCCCAATCTGCATTCTCCTCCTTTTATAATGATATAATTTTTAAGTTTTTGATGCCTGATACCAGATCCCTTTGACACTTCATGTTCACACAAGCTAGTGTGCTGCTTCCATGTGGGCTTCTTTGCTTCTGAGCTGAGGGGCAGCTTATTTACTTTCAATCCTTAAGACCCCTGACACTTTATCTTTTGATAGCTGGGCACTATCAGCTTTCTTCACCACATTTACTTATGCACATATTTGTTGTCAGCAATCATGTCAATAAAGTGAGCATATAAAGTTATGATTATTAGTTCTTGAAACCTGATAATTGATCCCTTTGACACCTCATGGTCCCACAAGCTGGTGTCCTTCTTCTATGTGGGTTTTTTCTTCTGAGCTTGATGGCTACTTGCTTACTTTCAAGACCACAGACACTATACCTTTTTTTTCATAATTTTATTAGGGGCTCCCACAGCTAATACAACATTCAGTACATCATTTGTATCAAGCACATTTGCACACATGCTGCCACATACATTTCCAAACATTTTCCACTTGAGCCCTAAGTACAAGCTCCTCTTAAAAAAAACTCCCCTTTCCCCTCCCTCACTTTTTTTAATGAATCATTTTATTGGGGGCCCATACAACTCCCTTCACAATCCATACCAACATCAGTTGTATGCAGGCCACTCTTACACACCCATTGCCATCATCATTCTCAAAATATTCTCCTTCCATCCAGGCCCCCAGTTTCAGCTCCTTGTATTACCCTTCCTCCCCCCCTTTCCTTGAACCCTTAGTAATTTACAAATTATTTTTTTCATTCTGTACACTGTACAATGTGTCCCAACACTCACCTCCCTGCTGTCCGTGTCCCAGAGAGGAGGTTACTTGTAGATCCCTGAAGTTGGTTCTCCCTTTCTATTCTTCAATCCCTCCACCCTCCCGGTATTACCACTCCTATTACTAGTCTTGATGGATCATCTATCTTAAGTTTCCCATGTTTCCAACTTCACTGTACTTCTCCTGGTCTAGCTGGATTTATGTGGTAGAATTGAAGTCATGATAGTGGGTGGGAGGCAGCATGGGAACTAGAGGAAGGTTGCATATTTCATAGTTCCTACCCTGTATCTTAACTGGCTCATCGCCTCCTTGTAACGCCTTTGCAAAAGGATATCACCCCACCTATTGATGGGCTTTGGGTCCCCAATCTGTACTTCCCCTCATTAACAACAATATAATTTTAGCTCATTGATGCCTGACACCGGACCCCTTCACCACCTCATGATCATACATGTGTGCTTCTTCCGTGTGGGCTTTATTGCTTCTGAGCTGAATGGCCGCTTGTTTACTCAAGTCTTTAAGACTCCAGACGCTATATCTTTTGGTAGCCGGGCACCAACAGCTTTCTTCACCACACTAGCTTATGCACACATTTGTCCTCAGAGAACATATCAGGAAAGTGAGCATGCAAGGTTATGCTTTTTAATTCTTGAAGCCTGATATCTCATCCCTTTGACACCTCATGATTCCACAAGCTAGTGTGTTTCTTCCATGTGGGCTTCTTTTGATAGTCAGGCACCATCAACTTTGTTCACATTTGCTTTTTCATACATTTGCTTTCAATGATTGTGTTGGGGATGTGTGCATCATGGAATGCCAATTTAGTAGAACAAAATGTCCTTGCACTGAGCAAGTATTTGAGTGGACGTTCAATGCCCAACTGCTGTCCTAATACTAACCCTATAAGTATATGCATGTTGACCTATTTCCCTTCGTCTTATATAAATATAGGCACCTACATACATTACTATCTTTAAACCTCTATAAATGACCTTTACACCCCTGTTCTTTCCTCTATTTCCTTATATTTCCTCTTGTCCCACTATCATGCTCAACCTCAATTTGGGTTTCAGTATTTTCTCTCTGTTACATTAATCTTGATCAATCCTTATGGCACCTCTCACACCCACCTTGTCACTGAATTTGAATAACTTTTTATTCCCTTATCTGGGTCAGTTAACACCACCTATCCCCCCTCCCCTTCTCCCATGTCCACCCCAGAACCATCAGTCCAGTCGTTTTTACCTGCAAACTGTTCATTAAGCCTATTTTATCTAGATAGACCAGCAGAGAAATCAATATGTACAAAAAAGGCATCCCAACACGAAGTAAGCAAATAAAATAGAACTATGATAACATCAACAAAAAACTTCAATGTCCAATATATATTTATATATATGTAAACATATAAAAATAATAACAATATAAATACCTGTAAATAGTTTAAGATCTGTTAAGGTCTGGTTGAGTCTGATGGCGTACCACAATCTGGCACTAAACTATATCCTTGAAAACCCATCTGAAGCTCCATGCTCTGTTATACACTCTTAGTTTTTTGCCGTTGTACGGTTGGACCAGATAGGGTATAATACTTATGCTGTTTCTCCATTGATGACCCCGAAAGGCCTTGAGTCAGTCATGGTAGCCATATTTGGGGGCCAACCATATGATTCTCTCTATGCATCAGCTGATCTGAGTGACAATATTGTCATAAAGGCTCAGTGAATCAGGATGTACTCCATTCTATCTTCCTCCCACTTCCTTTGTTCTCATGTGCTCTGGTCAGGTATATCTCACTCCGCAAGCTGCAGCTTCAGTGCTGACCTTCAAGGCAAACTCCGCTGGGGGAGAGGCTGCTGGGATTGGGGTTGTGCTCTCAGACCTCTCCACTGTCTGTATTGCATCACACTGCATTCACATCCGGGAACACCAGATTTAAGTTTGGTGTGGACGTATAAAAAATACACTCACCTTGGGTGAGTTAGTACTCCATTCCCTCTCTGCATATCACCATCTGATCCCCCTTGCTGACCCCCTCACCCTAGTTGGTTACCATATGTAGCCCTAGATTTAGGCTGACCCCTGCCATACTACCTGGGTGATGCCTCTTTTGAATTTTTTTACTCTTATTAAGCTTACCTTGGTGGACTCATATTGTATGTGTCCTTTTGCACTTGGATAATTTCACTTAGCCTAATTTCCTCCAGTTCTTCCCATGCAGTGATGTTCTTCATGCATTCATCACTGCTTTTCAGCAATGCATAGTACTCCATTGTATGTATATACCACAACTTTTTAATCCATTCGTCAGTTGATGAAAATATGGACTGCTTCCAACTCCTTGTGATGGTGAACTGTGCTGCGATGAACATTGGGACACAGATGTCTGGTTGTGGATTGTTGCTTGCCTCTTCTGGATATATGCCCCATAAGGGGATTGCTGGGTCATAGGGTAGCTCAATTTCAATTTGTTTTTGATATTGCCAAATTGATTTCCATAGTAGCTATACATACCTACAGGTCTACCAGCAGTGGATAAGAATCCCTATCTCCCCACAGCCTCTCCAACATTTGCTGCTTTCTGATTTTTTGAATTGGGCTATCCTTGACTGTGTTAGGTGGTATTTTATTGTTGTTTTGATTTGCATTTCTCTTATGACTAATGATGAGGAACATTTTCTCATATGTTTATTGGCCATTCTGATTTCTGCCTCTGTGAAACTTCTGTTCAGGTGCTTTGTCCACCTCCTCAGTGGGCAGTTAATTTTGCTCATTTGGGAAGCTATCAGGGTATTGTAGATTTTCGTCATAAGGCCTTTATCCTATTTGTCATTGCTAAAGATGTTTTCCCAGTCCATCTGCTCTCTTATTACTCTCTTGGTGAATTCTTTTGATGTAGACAGGTGTTTTATCTTCAGTATATCCCACTTGTCTATTTGTGCCTCCTCTGTGGTTGTGCCCTTCCCTATTTCTGGTAGTTTATGTTATCCCTGTGTCAATGTTGTCAGGCTGATCCCAATTCCCTCATTGATGGCCCTAATAGTTTGGGGTTTTACTTCAATGTCTGAGATCCACCTTGAGTTTATTCTAGTGTATGGAGTGAGGTAAGGGTTTTGCTTCATTTTTCTACAAGTAGATATCCATTTTTTCCAGTACCACTTGTTGAAAAGGGCATCTAATCCCCATTTGATATTTTTGGGGGCTCTTATCAAAGAGCAGTTGTCAGTAAGCTGATGTTTTTATTTCTGGGTTTTTAGTTCTTTCCATATTTCTGAGTATCTATCATTATGCCAACACCATGCTATTTTGACCACTGTAGCTGTAGAATATGTGCTAAAATCACGTAAAGCAAGTCCTCCCACAGTGTCCTTCTTAAGGAGTTCTCTGCTAATTATGGACTTCTTCCCTCTCCATATGAAGTTGGTAATCATTTTTTCCATTTATTTGAATAAGGATGAGGGTAATTGTATCAGCTTTGCATTAAACTTATATTGTGCCTTGGGTAGGACTGGCATCTTCACTATGGTGAGTCTTCTGATCCATGAGCATGGGATATTTTTCACTTATTGAAGTCATTCTTGGTTTCTTGTAATAGTGTTCTGTAATTTTCATCATACAGATCCTTTACTCAGTTATATCCCTAGATATTTTTATTTTTGTGTGGCTAATGTGAAGGGTACCTCTTTTTTAAATCTCCTCTACTGTGGCCTTATCTGATGTGTATAGAAGTCTGATAGACTTCTATTTGTTGATCTTGTATCCTGCCACACTGACATATACCTCTTTTATTTCCAGTAATCCCCTTTTGGAGCTTTTGGGGTTTTCCACATATAAAATCATATTCTCTGCAAATAATGAAAATTTCACCGCATCCTTCCCCAGGTGAATACCTTCAATGTCTTTTCTTTGCCTTATGCTGTTAGCTAAAACTTCCATTTTGATGTTGAATAGGAGTGGAGACAAGAAACTTCCTTGTCTGGTCCCCTTTTGCAGTGGGAATGTGTTCGTATTTTCTCCCTTGACTATCACATTGGCAGTTGGTTTTTCACATATAGCTTGTATTTTCCTGAGGAATTTTCCTTCTATTGCTATCTTCTCAGGTGTCTTAAATAGAAATTTGTGTTGGATGTTGTCAAATTTTTTTCTGCATCTGTTGATATTATCATGTGACTCTTATAGTTTTTCTTGTCCTTGTGGTGAACTATAATAATGGTCTTTTATATGTTGAATGACTCCTGCATCCTGAGTATAAACCCCAGTTGGTCATGGGGAATTATTTGTTTTATATAG
This sequence comes from Nesogale talazaci, assembly GCA_004026705.1. Classification (NCBI taxonomy): domain Eukaryota; kingdom Metazoa; phylum Chordata; class Mammalia; order Afrosoricida; family Tenrecidae; genus Nesogale; species Nesogale talazaci. The sequence continues at coordinate 29,250 of PVJH01005151.1, forward strand.
TTTTATATTCTATTGGCCAGTGTTTTATTAAGAATTTCTGCATCAATGTTCTTTAGGAATATTGGTCTGTTGTTCTTGTGGGATACTTGCCTGGTTTTGGTGTCAGTATTATACTGGTTTCATAGATTGAGTTTGGGAGTTTTCCATCTTTTTCTCTGTTTTGGAAGAGCTTGTATAGGACTGGTGTCAGTTCTTCCCTGAATTCTTGATAGAATTCTCCTTTAAAACCATCTGGTCCAGGTCATTTTTTCTGTTGGTAACCTTGATAACCTTTTCTATTTCTACTATGTTATGGGTCTGTTGAGATTCTTGAAGTCTATTGGGGATAATCCAGGGAGAGATTGTTTTTCCAAGAATTTGTCCATGTCTTCCAACTTGTTTAATTCATTGGAGTACTGACTTTTTTAGGACTGTGTAATTATCCTTTTGATTTCATTAAGGTCAGTTGTAATATCCCCTCTTTGATCCCTCATGCTTTTTTTCCCCTTTATCACTGCCCTGGTGGGAGTGGGAAACCCAGTCTTACTCCTGGAGAGCTGCTTCTGGATTTGAACCATCAACCCTGTGGGCCTCAGTCTTGCACACAACCACTGTACCACCAGTGCTCAGCCACCCCTCATTCTTGCTATTGAAAATTTCCCCTCCTTTCTTTGATTAAGTCTGCCAGTGGTTTGTCAATTTTGTTAATTCTTTCAAAGAACCAATTTTTAGCAGCATTAATTTTTCCATTGCTTTCTTATTTTCCCTCTCCTGAATCTCATCCCTGATTTTTGTTATTTCTTTTCTTTTGCTATTAGTGGGGTTGCCTGCTGACTCTGCACTAGTCATTTAAATTCTGTATTAACATATCAGTTATTAGATGCTCTTCTTTTTTCAGGTGTACATGTATTGCTATGAAACTTCCTCTGAAAACTGCCTTTGCTATGTCCCATAGGTTTTGGTATGTCATGCTTTCATTCTCATTGGTTTCTATAAATTTTTAAATTTCATCTCTGATCTAGGCCAGTACGCACTCCTTTTGCAATAGAGAATTATTCACTATCCAATAATTTTCTCTACTTCTCTTCATCTTCATTTTGTTGATTTCCAACCTTATGCCACAGTGGTCTGAGTTAGTTCTGTATGATATCAATGTGCTTAAATTTATGTAGATTTGCCTCATGTCCCAGAATGTGGTCTATCTTTGAATATGTTCTATGTGGGGATGAAAAGAATGTGAATTGTTATCTATTTGGATGAAAAACTCTGTAGATATCTACCAAATCAAATTGTCTAATTGATGTGTTTAGATCTCTAGCATCCTTGTTGAGTTTCTTTTTATGTGATCTGTCTTTCTCAACAAGTGGTGTATTGAAGTCACCCACTATAATTGTTGAGGCTATATTTTTTTTTTTCACATATGGAGTGTTTGGTTAATGGGTCTCTTATTTGGGGAATATATGTTTAAAATTCTTTGGGGATCATAGTCTACCCTTCCCTTGAGCAGTATATAATGTCCCTCCTCATCTATTTTTATGGTTTGCACTTTGAGGTCAATTTTATCTGAGATTAGCATTTTGGCCCCTGCTTTTTTTTCCAAGTTTCAGAAATTTACAACTTTAATAAAATTATATCAAGCTACACACACTGTCACTTGGAGGGAAATGCAGTGTGATTAAACCCTTCCAGTTGGACAGAATGTGAAACAGTTGAAGTCTATCTTTGTAGAGCCTATTAATCTATAAGTAAAGGACAAGCACCTAAAACCAACATTTTCCACCTAAAATTAATTCCAGGAGGAACTGCTGGATAGTGCGAGGCTGTCCAATTCCAACTGCCCCTGCTTTTTTTTTTTTTTTTTGAGTTGCTGTTTGCCTTGCATGTTTTTCTCCAGCCTTATAGTTCTCAATATAGTTCTTTTCTGTGATCTTAAAATGTGTCTCCTGTAGGCAGCAGATTACAGGGTTGGGTTTTCTAAGCCAGTCTATTAATCTCTGTCTTTTAAGGCCTGAATTCAATCCATTGAAATTCAGGCTTATTACATCTCTCTGTGTACTCTGTGCTGTCATTTTATCACTATTGTTTTGGGTGTTTTTCTATCTCCATAGCTTTTGTCCATGTCTGTTTGTGGTTCATTCTTGCCTTTCTTCCATCGCCTCGCCAGAGTTATCTAGGGGGCTGCAATCCCTTTGATGATTTCAGGGTAGAGTCGTTCTCTGTGTTAGTCTCTTGTGTGTGCCTGGTGATTGTTGTTCTTCTGCCTCCAATGGGTTGGTGAGGAGCTTTTGTAGGGCTGGGTTCCTTTTAACATATTCCTTGAGATTTTCCTTGTCTAGAAATACTCTCACTTCTCCACCAATTTTGATAAATAATTTGACTAGATAGAGTGTTCTTGGGTTTGCATGATTTTCCTGAAATTTTTGGAATATGTTGCTCCACTCTCTCCTTTTCTTCATAGTTTTCATTGATAGGTGTGAGCATATTCTTATCTGTTTGTCTTTATATATGATTATCCATTTTTCCCTAGCTGCTCTCATAATTTTCTCCTTTTCTCTCATCTCAATTGAATACTTTAACAACTATATGTCTTGGTGTTTTCTTCTTGGGATTCAGTCTAGCTGGCGTTCTTTGGCCTCCTGGATGGTTGTCGTGTTTCATTCATTAAGCTAGGGAAGTTTTTCTCCATCACTATTCTGGATTTTGGTTTCCTTGATGCACCTTTCTCTGGTAGACTGATAATTCTAATGTTTCTTCTTTTCTTAGCATCAGAGAGAATTCTGATGTTTTCTCAGCTTCTCTCATAGACCTGTTAGATTTTTCCCCTGTTTATTAATTTCTACTTATGAGTTCTCTAGGTCACTGGTCCTGTTCTCTGTTTCCTCCATTCTCTGGGAAAAATCTGAAAGTTTACTATTAGTTTTTGTTAGCTCATCCTTAGTTCTTAGATTTCCCTATGGTGCACGGTCTTTATCTCCTTTATCAATTCTTCCTTTTTCTCTAAAGCTTCCCTCATGACCTGGATAGGTCTCAGTAGCAATCTGAAGATTTTTTTCTGTGTTTGAACAACCTCCGCATTTTCTATGACTGCCGTTAAGTTCAGCTCATCATCTTGCTTTGGATTTAATTTCTCTTTTCTTGACACTGTGGAGGCAGCTGTGTTTTGTTTAATTTATTCGAAATAGATGGCACCTTCCTTGGTTTCAGAGCCCTAGGCTCTCTCTTTGGGAGGCTGGTCTTGTATAGCTTCCCTCAGGTCACCTCAGGAACTATTTGCAGCTGGGCATATTGCAGGTCTAATGCAAAGTGTTGACCAAGTGCAGCGTAGTGGGTTTAAAGGATGGGCTGGAGATTGGGTGATCTGTTACTGGGTAAGGGCATATCCCACAGATAGGTGGGAAAAATCCTCTGGCTGGCCTGAAGCCTCTGACTTCCTAATAGCACCTGGGTGCAGGCCTCCTAGTTGGGGGAGGGTCTTGAAAGATTGTACAATGAAGAGACTTTGAAACTTGCTCCTGTTCTTTAACACCACTTTCTGTGTTACTTGGTTCGTCTCTAGGTATGATAAATACAGTTGCATTGAAAGTCATAACATCAACACTTCTATTTATGAGAGACTGCAAATTAAAATGTAAGATTGTAGTTTTGGAGTAAACTGTGGGAAGTGTATGTAAAAAGATGTATGTATTATTTTCATAACTTTTTGTTTACTTTTGTGAACTAAACAGTATTTCAAAGTTAAAAGTTTTTTAATTTATATGTAAAAACTACTGCTTGTATTTATAGATGTGATAATAAACTCCATGAAGAATATTATTTTAGAAATTGCAATTAATCATTTCAGTAAATTATTGTCTAGCAGACAGGACAACTATTGTCCAGTTTTTCTGGAATTTTCCTTATTGAAGTGTATAATTTTGTGATAATATGCATTACTTCTTCCTCTAATTTTTAACATTTGGAAGTAACAATTCCTGGGAAGATGCTGAAATAGGACATGGTCCCTTGTAGTCTTTCTAGTAGTTGTTCAGGCCAAGTAATAGATATTTCTTTTCTTTAGAGATGATTTAGACTTATATCCAAAGAAAAGAAAAAGCAGATACATTTTAAAAACCATTAATTAAAGGCCATGTGGATTGAATTGTGTCCTTAAGAAAAAAGTCCCAAACCTCAACAGATATATCTGTGTATGGAAGTATCTTGCTTGGAAATGGAGTTTTGGGAGATGTGATTAGTTAATTTGAGGTGTCACTGAAATGGTGGGTATATTGATCCTATGTGATCGCTTCTCTAGAAAGAGAAGAGACACAAACAGAAAAGTCTTTTATGTGATAGACCGTTATGCCAAGAATTATTTGGCATACTGAAAGTTGAGAGAGAAAGAAGATATTATATCCCTCTAGAGACTTCAAAGAAAACTTAACCTTTAGTTTTTCCCCTGACCTCTGGGACAACATGAAAAAAATTTCTGCTCTTTCAAGGCATCCAATTTGTGATTCTTTGTTATGGTGCCTTAACTAACTAACTTGAATTTGATATCCTCATTCTGAAAAAAACTAGTTGAAAGATCACAAAGAAGTTCAGTGAATTAAGTTTTGTCAGCCAGGTAGCAAAAAATAAGAAAGTTTCAAGTCAAACCCATGTCTAAACTAAACCCACTGTCCACCATTTGATTGCAACTCATAGAAACTCTGTAGGACAGAGATCTGAACCACTCAAACTCAAAATTCACTGTCATTGTGTCAATTCTGAGTCTGTGGATTTTTGAGACTAAGTCTTTATGGGAGTAGAAATTCTCACTGTTCTTCTCTAAAGCAGCTAGTGAATTCAAGCTAATGACAAGGTTAGGAACCCAACCGACTATATCACCAGACCTCCTGCTATTGTACCAAAATACATGTCTTCAAACTCTAAATTCAATGTGTTTTTAATGCACCAAAGTTCTTTTTCACCACAGTCTACTTAAAATTTTTTGCACATAACAAAGACTTCACTTTGGACTCTAAGAAATTTAATGAAGCCCAGTTCTAAAACATAAATCTTCACATTACATTACATTCTATAACAATTCACATTTTATCTTGTACATTTTTATCCATATATATCATATTTACTCAACATTAGGGAAGGCAGGATGTAATAACATTCACCCTTGAAATCTTGCCTTCTGTAGAAATTGTGTTTTCCTTCAAGAAATAAGTGAACAAGCAAAGCAGGGGAGAAAGGTGTGTGGCAGAGTTGCATTCCTTTTTTCTGTAACAATGATTGCTTTCACTTTATGAAGCATAAGATGAAATGAAAATTGGCTCTTAAAAATCATATGACAAGATCAGGCTTCAAGACCTCAAAAGCATAACATTGCATGCTCACTTTCCTGATATGATTGCTGAGGACAAATGTGTGCATAAGCTAATGTGGTGAAGAAAGCTGATGGAGCCTGGCTACCAAAAGATATAGCATCTGGGGTCTTAAAGGCTTGAGTAAACAAGTGGCCATTCAGCTCAGAAGCAATAAAATCCACATGGAAGAAGCACACCAGCCTGTGTGATCATGAGGTGGTGAAGGGATCTGGTGTCAGGCATAAGTGAGCTAAAATTATATTATTATTAATGAGGGAGAGTACAGATTGGGGACCCAAAGTCCATCAGTAGGTGAGGTGTCATCCTCTTGTAGAGGGTTTACAAGGAGGAGATGAGCCAGTTAAGATATAGGGTAGTAGCAATGAAATATGCAAACTTCCTCTAGTTCCCATGCTGCCTCTCACCCCCTATCATGACCCCAATTCTACCACATAAATCCAGTTAGACCATGAGATGTACAGTGAAGTTGGAAACATGGGAAACTTAGGATAGATGATCCATCAAGACTAGTAATAGGAGTGGTAATACCGGGAGGGTGGAGGGATTGAAGAATAGAAAGGGAGAATCAACTTCAGGGATCTACATGTAGCCTCCTCTCTGGGACACAGACAACAGGGAAACAAGTATTGGGACACATTGTACAGTGTACAGTATGAAAAAATAACAATTTGCAAATTACTAAGGGTTCAAGGGGAAGAGGGGAGGAAGGGTAATATAGGGAGCTGATACTGGGGGTGTGGAGGGAGGGAGGATGTTTTGGGAGTGATGATGGCAATGGGTGTGTAAATGTGCCCTGCATACAATTGATGTTGGTATGGATTGTGATGGGAGTTGTATGGGCCCCCAATAAAATGATTCATTAAAAAAAGGTGTGGGAGGAGGGGAAAGAGGAGCTTGTTCTAAGGGCTCAAGTGGAAAATGTTTCAAAATGTATGTGACAGCATGTGTGCAAATGTGCTTGATACAAATGATTACTGAATGTTGTAGTAGCTTTAAGAGCCCTCTATAAAATTATAAAAAAAAATCATATGACATGAAAGTAAAAGAGAGTGACAGATGTCACCTCCACTCATGGCTAGTACAATAACTCCCAAATTTGTGCTTTATGTTTCTTTCCTTTGCTTGTTTGTGTTTTTTATGTTGCAGTGTAATCCATATTGACAGCTCCATGTAGTCTTTTACTTTCATCAGTAAGTGCTCCAGTCCTCCTCACTGCATCACCTGCATATCTCTAGTTGTTAATGAGTCTTTTTCTTATCTTAATACAATAATCTCCCTTAAATAAACTAGCTTCTTAAATTATTTGTACACCCTTTCTAATTTTAAACCTGTTCAAATGAGAGCTTACAGTTTCTATGTGAGCAAAATTAAATATACTAGAATTCTCTATCTCTGAACACAATGTATCCATAATTTGTTATTATTCACACCATTGATACTTGCATGCAGCCAATAAAACATAGGTAAATGTATTTCTGGTTCTCTCTGCTTTTACCTAAGATCCATCTGACATCAGCAATGGTATTTCTCATCCTACATTTTCTACTGAATTTGTCTTAAACCTCTGGCGGTTTCTCAGTGATGTATGGCTATCGCCATATGCTCTGTAAAATAGTTGCTACAATAAATCTCTAACTTTACATCTCCATGAGTTCTCCTTTAAAAGCTGTTTCCTTCTGAATGGTGTCCTATTTGATAAAGTACTGAAATCATAACAATTCCTATGCATAATGTAAAATCCAGGATAAGCTTGTCATCACAGGGTATTCTATGACTTACTGGTTTTTCAATAGGTGAATATCAAGAACAACCCTAAATATGCAAGTGGTGAAGAAAGTATTACCATCTTCGAAAACATTGAAGTGTAACATTCTACACTGGATTTTCTTGAAATTTGGGGCAGAGGATTAAGCGTTGGGCTGCTAACAGAAAGGTTTCACACCTACGGGCTGCTCCTCAGGAGGCAATTGAGGCAGTTCGCTTTCATAATGACTTAGAGTCCCTGAAATCTTACAGAGCAGTTCTACTCATTCATAGAGATTAGGACTAGTTACATCTAGTCCATGACTGTGGTCTTAGTTTGAGCTTTGTTAATAGAGAAGGAATGAATTTTCTGCATCTCAAAATAGTAAAATCCCTTATACTCCTTGAGCACTCAAAAATCCAAGCCAAATCATTTCCCAGACTTGATTAATGGGCCTCATGTTCATCAGAGTAAAATTATGCTCTAGTGGGTTTCCAAGGACTGGTTTGTCAGAAGTAGTAGCACCAGGCACCTCTGAGTGGAAGCAAACCTCCAGATTTCAGTGAGCAGTCAAGCATGGTACTCTTTGTACCACCCAAGCACTACTACTTCCTAAAAGTGCTTTTCAAGCATTCGATCACCTGCCTTAGAAACCCAAGTTAAACTATTTTATTCTTTCTGAATTATTTTTCTCCTGGGGATCTCCATTTATATCAATGTACAATTTTAACCAGTCCAAGATGAAAAACTCTATTTGAATTAATAAAAAGAGATCTATCTCTGTAAAGGCTGCTTATGATTCATGGCAAGAATTTTAGACAATTGAAAAATATTAAATAAGTCATAGAACAAGACATTTTTGTCCTTTTTGATCAATTTTTGTCATTATTTTCCAAGGCTAAGCTAAGATTTCCCCTGAAGGTAAATATCTTATTAGTTGTCACATTGTTGGCCCTGACACAGGATGACCCCATGAACAAAGGTATTGTACTACAGTGATCAATAGGATTTGTATTGGCTAATTTTCAGGGAAAATCAACAAATCTTTATTCCTAGACCATCCCCAGGAATATGGAACATGGAAGTTCTACTGAAATCTATTTATCCTCGTAGCAACAAACAACTGCTAGATTGGTAGGAATCAAACACATGTCATCTATAAGGAAGGAATATGTATGTCAGGTTCTTTTCTAAAAAGGCACAAATACATACCAATACACATACATATATGCTCCAAACCCTGGCTGTAATACCCAGATTCTCTTCCTACTCCAAAAACAGTGAATTAAGAAAGAAAAACTATTATTATTATTATTAGCAGCAGCAGCTAAGTGATAAATAAAAGTGAAGCTACATGATGTGAACTAGCCAGAAAGGTTCAAAGTTTTCTGCTTCACTTTGAAAATTGGCTTTAGGTGTGAAAATAATGTCCTTTTGATGTATATGTTATTGTTCTTGGCTATTCTACATACAACAGATTAAAACACTACCTTCTCTCATGCTATCATCACAAGTGTTATGCCATACAAAATTGGTACAAACTCTGTGTCAATCAAGCTTCCTTTTTTTGATGACTGTACTTTGATGTGTAAGGTGTGCCTGACTCAAGCCATGTTATTATCAATCACCTCATATATATGCGAAATTTGGACATTAAATAAGGAAGACTAAAGTAGAATCAATACATTTGAATTATGCTTTTGGCCAAGAATATTGAAAGTACCATGGAGTGCCAAATGAACAAACAAATCTGTCTTGGAGGAAGTACAAACCAAATGCTTAATAGAGGCAAAGATAGCAAGACCAGTACCTGGAGAAGGACATCACACTTAGTAAAGTAGAGGAGTTGTACCTGGAGCATGGTTAGAACTTCGATACAAATCAAATCTTTAAGGATACACATTCAATGTCATTATAATCTGCAAATAGGTATTTATTGACATAGTAAGGAGATATTCTTGATTAAACAAGGAGCCACTACAGTTTGTTTTATCTCTGTTCTTTGTTTTGCAGATTATATTTTTACAGGACCTGTTTTTTTAGATAATGTTGTTCCAAGAATGTTACTTATCAAATTTTTTAAAATTCTGAGTTAATGCAATCATGCTCATATTCCCGAATTTGAGAATGAAATAAATAAAAAGAAGGGACACAGCTCAGTTCTTTGCTACATGCTTGAGGGAGCTGTAACCCTCTGTTTCTTATAGATTCATTCTGTGTGCTTCTCGTTCCTCTGCATGTCTGTTCATTTATAACAACAGGGGCCAAGAAAAAAAGGAAGACCCTCAAAAAGGTGGATAGACACAGTGGCTGTGATAAAGGGCTTAAAAATAAGAATAATTGTGAAAGTGGTACAGTACCAGGCAGTGTTTTGTTCTGTTGTATAGAAGGTCGTTAGAGTCAGAACCACCTCAGGACATCTCTAATTTGTCCTTTTCCAGCAACAAGTCTCTCCTGATAATATATCTATAGTACATGAGGTAAAATTCCACCATTCTCACTTCTAAGGAGCATTCCAGCTGTATCTCCCAAGACAAATTTGTTTTTCTGCATTCCATATCTTTTGCTAATACCATAATTCAAACACATCAGCTATTTTGTGGTCTTCTTTCTTCATTATCCAACTTTTGCATGAATTATGAGGTGAATGAAAATATCAAGGCTTTAGCCATGCGTATTTAGTACTCAAAGTGTTATCTGTGCTCTTCAACATTTTAGATAAATAGTGAGCAGCAGATTTGCCCAGTGCAATGTCATTTGATACCTTGATGGCTGATTCAATGACCATTGATTATGGATCGAAATAAAATGAAATCCCTGATAGCTTCAATCTCCTCTCTGGTTTTCATAGTTTTGTCTATTGGTTCCATTGTGGCAATTTTTTATTTCTTTATATTGAGTAGCAATTCATATTGAAGTTCATCATCTTTCATTTTCAATTTTTCCAAAATTTTTGTGGGGATAACCGCCCCCTGGTGGGAGTAGGAGGCCTAGCCTTGCTCCTGGAGAGCTGCTGCTGGATTTGAACTGCCAACCCTGAGGGCCACAGTCCAGCACACAACCACTACACCACCGGGGCTCAGCCCCATCTTTCATTTTCATCAGTATTTCCAGTCCTCTTAAATTCAGCAAGCAAGTTGTATCATGTTCTATATGTCATCTGCTTATGTTCTTGAAAAAGATATTTGCAATGAAATTCTTACCAAAATCTACCATGAAATAGCTAGGTTCATTTTCATCACCAAAGCTATATCAGTCCAGTTTCTTATCCTTCTTTGTTTCCAAATTTTACATTCCAATTTTTAAAAATTATCGATGTACCTTTTCCCCTCTGCTGAAATGGTATTTATTTATAATATTTTACCTTAAATTGAGACCATAGGGAACAAAATGTTACTACCCCTCACCCCAAATATACACACTTAGTTTATTTCTTCTACATCAACAATAAAAGCATATTCATAGAAGTATATTTAAGTATATGACATTTTGAATAACACTGCATGTAGCTATGAGTAAATGTGACACAATCTGCTGCTTAACCCACAGGAGTTACTTTAACTTAATTCTAAGGGTCATTCTAATAGTTTCTTACTGTTTCCATAATTTCCACTTTGCTTTTTAAGTGCTTTCTTCCACTTGTTCTACTTTTATTTAAGTAAAGTTATTTTTTCTTTTGCTTCAAATTATGTGCTTTTAAAAAAATCATTTTATTGTGAGCTCTTACAGATATCATAATATTAGATAGTTGATAAAAAAATGTTAAAACTGCCTTATAAGACCTGGTACTACCTTACAAGACATGGTATTCCATCACTATATGCTGAATTATATACCACCTAAGAACATAAGTGACTCCTTTTTGAGAGAGACTAAAATCCCAGTAAGAAATGCTGCGTCACTGCAGACTCAATACCACCTACCAGGGCAGAATCTAGAAGCTCCCCAGACACATCTAGGGAACCCTGATAAGACCTTGAATGATATCAAAATCAACAAGAATGCCTATAAAAGACACAGGTAGAAATATTAAACTCAAAGAATTAGGACCCAAGGAGGATAACCCAGCTCCCGCTCTCTCCAAGTCAACCCCAGTGAGTACACCCATGAAGACAATGGCATTAACTAAGGGTCAGTCAATAATATGATGCTGAATTAATCTTGTGTTAGTCTTATAGCTAATGATTTAAGTTAATTTTAAAATTGTTAGATTGTTTGATGTGTGTTTTAAATGAATGCACCAAGCACTTGGAAATGCTAGAAAGCATTAAGCAATGATTGATCGTGCTGCTTGATCAATCACATCAAACAATATTATACAATTGCTACCACAATCAATTTCAAAACATTTTCTTTCTTCTTGAACTCCTTCATATCAGTTCTCCATTACTCTTTCTGTCCTTTACCCTATTCCCTAGGATCGGTTATATTTTTATGTGTTGAATATTATATTTCTAAATATACCCATTCACATCAATTCTGTTGTTCGCTCTCCTTAAATGAAGTTGTATAGACATGGATGCTATAAGATCCCCCATGTGCCTGCCTTCCCCACCCACCGCCTCCATTTTTTTTTACCATTCCCTCAGCGAACCATTACTCCTACTACTATTTCTGAAGGATTATCTATAAGGTTCTTGGCAATTATCTATAAAATTATCTATAAGATTATCTATAAGGTTCTTGGCAATCTTAATTATACAACTGAACATGCACAAAGTCTAACATGGGTAATGGGGTAAAGCAAATAAAAACTCTAATAGTGAGGGGAGGAAATATTAAAGAACCACACAATAGGTAGATGTTTCATCGGTGCTGTACTCTACCCTGAATTTATCATCCCTTTGGAAAGGGACTGTCCAATTTCCCAGCAGGTGGATTTTGTGTCTCCACTACATCCATATCCTTTCATATTGATTTGGGAGCTTGTTTTTAAACTTCTGATACCTTTTCTTGTCAACATCTCAGGATCACACAGGCTGGTGTGCTCCTTCCATGTGGGTTTTGTTACTTCCCTGCTAAATGACTGCTTGTTTAACTACAAGCCTTTAAGAGACCAGATATTATATCTTTTAATAGCTGGAAGCCATCAGCTTTCTTCACCACATTTGTTTATCCACCCATTTTCTCAGGAAGGTGAGTATCATACAATGCCACATGACTAGACTAAATCTTTTTTTGTCCTGAAGTCCATCTACTTCCTTGTTGGTTTTACATTTATATACATATATAAAAAATAAACAAAATATCTTTCTATTTTCAGTTTTTCTTACTTCTCCTTTCTTTTTGTATTTTTTCCTCCAGCCCCACTATCATGCTTACCCATAATTAAACTCTCAACTCTCAATAATTCCTTTAAGATACAATCCAAACACAACCAGAAATCCATACCTCTTCACCATCCATAAAATTTAAAAGCCTTACTATTCACTCGCACTCATCATTTTTGGCTCACCTACCCCCAGGAACTATGGAGACCCCCATCTCTGTCTCCATAGAATTTCCTATTCTGCCTCTTGTATAGATAAACACCAGAGAAGAGACAGAGAGAACATACAGTCACAAGTCTAACAGGGATCCTGACACACAGCAGATGAACAACTCTCTATTAAATAGAGTAAAAATATGTCATAATCCATCAGTCCAGTCCCTCTTTCATTCAGGATTCCATATCTTAACAACACAGACACCAATTTAATCTTCAGAATCAGTGTCTAAAAGACACTATTCCTACATTCAGTGTCCTTTAACCTACCTCTACCACACCCCTCTTACATCTGTAGACTTTCAGCATGGCCCCCTTGTCAATAAATCCCAATCAGTTCAGATGACATTTCAATTGCTATTCCCCTACTCAGAAGTCCACAACTGGAAATCTTTGGGGATTCCATGGTTTTTATTCCATAACTGGTCTTTTGCACTCTCCTCTTGGTTTGTGCCCACATGGTTAGGTCAGATTGACTGCTCTACCCAACTGTACCTTCAGGGCTTTCCTTTGCTGCACTGTCATCGAAGGAGAGAAAGTCACATATCAAGCTGAGGCTGGCCTTTCAGTCATCTCTGGGAACACTGTGCTTTGAGCAGGAACTTCATCCTCAAGGATTAGCATGCTAGAATGAGATCTACTTTTTTTCTCTTTCCTTTGGATATATAAACAATACCCTCCCCTTTAGTGAATTAGTGCCCTGAGACCACCTGCCATCATTGCTGTCATTTTTATTCCCTCATCCCATTGTGGACCTTAAAGGAGGGAGTGGGGTGGTAGAATATGTATTTCAGCACAGGTGCTAGCTCTATCTTTTTAATGATCTATGAATCATTGGATTTGGTCTGGCTCATGCTAGAGTATGTGGTCCTCATCCCGGCCATTGTGTGTTGTGTGCATTTTCCCTTATGTCCATTCTGCCATTTGAATTTACTTCATTGGAATTATGTCCTTGCCTTTTAGTGGATGGCTAACTTTACTCAATAGTATCCTGTGACTCTTTCCACGAGATGAGGTATCTCATCATTTCATTATGATTTTTTAGGGATATAGTATTCCATTGTGTGTATACATCAGAGTTTTTTAATCCATTCATCTATTGATGGAAATTTAGGCTGCTTTCCAATTTTTTGCATTTATGAAGCCACTGACTGGTCAAGGTCTGTTTCTTCTTTCTTCTGTGCATATTCCCAGTCATGGAATTGTTGGGTTGCATGGTAACTCATTTTCCATCTGTTTTAGATATCACCAATTCTTGTTCCACCATGGCTGTGTACATCTATAAGACACCAGCAGTGAATGAGAGTTCCTATCTCAACACACCACCTCCAACATTTGTTGCTTTCTGTTTTCTTGAATTTGCCTATCTTTGTGGGTGTTAAGTAACACATAATTGTTTTTGATTTGCATTTCCTAGATGGCTAATGATTGTGACTATTTCTCATGTTTATTGACCATTATGGCTTCCTTCTTAGTGAATCTTCTCTTCAAATATGTTGTCTACCTTCTTGATTGATCAATCAATCATATTTGATCAATTCCACATTAAAGACATTGGTAGATTCTTCTCATTTTTCATCACTAGTTTTAACAATTATTATATAAATTTGGATAATAGTTGTACTAATGGGTTGTCCTTTTAGATGTATATATATTATACTATCAAAGACAGCATAGTACTGCAAGATAGATCTTGAAATGTTCTCTTTTGGATGATGACTCATGCTATCTTCTTGGATTTGACATTGCTGGCATCATAAACAATAGCTAGCTCAAACGTCCAGTACAGGTTCATTTCAACTCATTAATGTCTAGGGTATTAGTCTTTATGAGTTCCACAGCTACTGCTATTCATACATTTTCAATGGATAACTTGTCATAAGTCAATCACCAACTAATTCTTCCTAGTTTAATTTTAGATCAGAAGCTGAGCAGATAACTATTCACCACGTGATTCTGTTGGTGTTTCAAATACCAATAGCATACCTTTCAGAAATATAGAAACACTCAAGCTACCAAAGTATGATAAACTGATACAGAAGTGATAATGTGAAGTATGTAGAGTTTTTAAAATGGTAGCTGATGGTGTTCTAGAGGAAACCATATAATGGTTTTAAGTATCCTGGTAAATTTTTCAAAAATGAAATAACTTTAGGTCCCCATATTTTTATGTGAGCAGATGTAACCTTAACTCAAAATCCTGATCTCTCTTAAAATCTAGAAAATTTTGGGTACACATCACATACAAAGTACTCAATCATACTCAAACTCACTGTCATCAAATTGATTTCGATTCCTAAAAAACCTATGTGGGGGGGGGGAATAAATTATGGAACAACATAGAACTGTCCCTGTGGGTATCTGAGATGGAAAGTCTTTGGGGGAGTAGAAATCCTCATCTTTCTCTTACAGAGGGGTTGGTGCTTTCAAATGACTGATCATGAGGATATCAGCCTAAGGGATAATCCACTACACCACTAGGGCTCCCTCAGTACTTCCTATCACCTGAGAAAGAGCTGCTACCTTTCTGTTGGACAGGTGCTCTCCAATGTTCACTTAGCCTTATTTATTCCAAGTGGATCACTCCAATTTATAATTCACTTGACTCATATAGACATTTGTGCTTACAATTCTGGCTAATATCAGCTTATCAAGGCCATTAAGTAGCTACCTAACAGTAATTCATGAAGATTCTATGAATTTTTAGAGATATAGATGCTTAGGCAAATTTAAGCCAAATAACACATTTTGTAACTATAAAATATGGTACTAAATTCTGAAGGAATGGAGCATTTGGTCCATTAAATTGAATGTTATTTTCACTTTAAATAAAAGTGATATGTGAAAGTAATATACAAATTATGAAATCAAAATTTTTTGGGGTTGAATATTAATGAACTTCATAAAATGTAAAATATTATAACAGACTCTGAATATTTTAGATGTCTTATTTTAATAGGAGATGCATTGTTCCCTCAGATTCAACACTACTTAACTAATTAACATTTGAAAAAGACCATTTAGGGGATTAAAATTTAAAATGCAAAATTAAAAAAAATAAAATTTATTTAAAATTTTATTTTTATTTAAAAAAATTTTTTTTAAATAAAATGCAAAATGCAAAATTATGTATAAAGACAACAGATCTCTGATACTCCATTTCATGGATGTTTTCTTAATAAAGTAGGTTAAGAGACAAATTATTCATATACTTTTTCTTCAAGAGAAATATGCTTGTGGATGTTACTATAGCAACCTCATACAATTCCAAATATTAACTTACCTACTACCGGGAAAAAAAATCAATAATGATTTGGATTACTTAAAATAGCACAGACCTTGGGAAGATGCCTATTTATTTACCCAATATTATTACTAAAACTGCTTTAGTATGAAAAACAAAGGCAAATACTCTTTAGTTTATTATTTTAATGGACTTCCCAGAAGCAAAGCAAGTACTCCCACAGCCAGTGTAGGCTAGAGGAACAAATTTCATAGGCATACATATGGCTATAAGGAAAGGGTTTATATAAAAAAAGAATGGAACACTGAGAAAGCATCCCAACCCAGCCCAGTTCAAAGTCACAAGTCTGATATTAGCCCATATGCCCGATACCAGTCTATAATGTCTCCTTCCCACTCACGAAGTCACAGGTCTGTGGGTGCAGAATCCCAGGGCTGTCAGGGGTCTCCCCATGACTCCTCATTTCCAGGGCTCAGGGTCCATCAACAATGTCCAGTGGTGGCAAAAGCAACTCAGCGTTGGCAGGGGTCCCCATGTGCCCTCTTCAGCTTCAGAGGTCTGCCTCCATCAGGGCAAAGCTGTGTGGTTCCTCTAGCTCGTCAGACATTGCCATCTTGTCTTGTCCGTGATTAATCGTCTCTGAGACTAACTCCCAACAACTGGGGAAATAGCTTCTCATCTTCACGAGGGAAATATCGTGAATTTCCCAGATATATCAGGAAAAAGCCATGCCCACACAGAGGCCTCATTGGCTACTCAATGGTTATCTCCAGATTAACAGGCTAGACTCCACCCCTACATCTCAATCATGAAATTAACATAAGCACATAACTACCACAGCAGTCATACTGCTATTCTGTAAGCATCTTCAATACATGGCTAGACTAATTATGTGTAAAATATAATCCATTCTGTCTAGTCATGCCTACTATAATTGTGCATGTTATGCTCATTAAAAACATACCACTAACCTTTGTAATTTCCTTTCAAATTAAAACAGTAGCCAACTTTCTCACAGTACCACTAAATATTTATGCCCTCGGTTTTCTAGAACTGGGTTAGCATACTAGTACATAATAAGTGAGGACTTTTCCCCCTGGAATGCCATTGGACAAAATGCTGCATGTCTTACTGGATTTCTCTAAGCAATTATTTGGTCCATAGTGCACCCAGTAACAGTTTTGATTCTTCTCACATTTTATTTTGTGTCTTCAATTGAATGATTTCTTTTACAAAGTAGCAAACCAATGATTTTCTGTATTCAAATGGGAGGAGCAGAAAAAACATTCCCAGTTCTCAATAAAAAGAACATTCTTTTCTCTTCAAAGCATTGTTCATCTATTTCAGTGGTTGTCAACCTGCGGGTCCCAATCCCTGTCTCATGTGTATATGACAGGGTTGGCACCATAATATACTTATGTGAACCAGTCATTCTTGTAGGGAACACCTGAGGTATTAAAAGCAGCTACTCTGTTAAAAGCAGCTAATGTGGTGAAAACAGTTGTATTGGAGGTAAAATGACACTTCACGAATGATAATTACTGAGTAAATGTAAAATTACTGTAAAATCATCAGCTACTGCAAAAACAACAAAAATATTTGTACCATGTGAAATTAATCTGGATGCTGATTGGTCATTTTGTATTCATTCAACTGTGGTTCATATGAATACTGCCCCCTTGTGATAGTAACAGGTATATAAAAAAGCAATGCAGAGAATGATAACTCATAGGAAATGCCAAGGAACTGTATTGATTGAATTATGCCATGTATCATCTTTTGTATTGTTAAAGCTATTGTTAAATATTATTTTCATTAGAAAACCATCCCATGACAATACAATATTTAGAGAAGAACATTAAGAACAAAATACAGTAAGGTTTTAAAAAATCATTTTATGGGGGCACTCATACAACTTTTATCACAATCAGTACATACAATTATTGTATGCAAAGCACATTTGTATATCTTTTGCCATCATCTTTCTCAAAACATTTTCTTTTTCTACTTAAGCCCTTGGTATTAGCTCCTCATATTTCCGCTCCCTCCCAACTACTCCCTAACTCATGAACACTTAATAATTTATAAATTATTATTTTGTCATATCACACACTGCCCAATGTCTCCCTTCACCACTTCCCTCTTGTCCATACCCCAGGGCGGAGGTTATATGTAGATCTTTAAAATCGGTTCCCCCTTTCTACTCCATCTTCCCTCCACCCTCCCGGTATAGCCACTGCCACCACTGGTCCTGAAGGGATCATCTGTCCTGGATACCCCATGTTTTTGGTTCGTATCTGTACCAGTATACCCCTTGGTCTAGCTGGATTAGAAAGGTAGAATTGGGATCATGATAGTGGGGAGGAGTAAGCATTTAAGAACTAGAAGAAAGTTGCATATTTCATTGTTGCTACACTGTATCCTGACTGACTTGTCTCATTCCATGATCCTTCTGTAAGGGGATGGTGCTTCACTTACAGATGGACTTTGGGTCTCCAATATGTACACCCCCTCATTTATAGTGATGTAATTTTTAGTTCTTTGATGCCTGATACCTGATCCTTTCTACACCTCATGGTCACACAGGCTGGTATGTTTCTTCCATGTGGGTTTTGTTTCTGCTCAGCTAAATGGCTGCTTGTTTAGTTTCAGGTCCTTAAGACTTGATATACTATATCTTTTGATATTTGGCCACCATCAGTTTTCTTCACCACATTTGCTTATACACACGTTTGTCATCAGCAGTTATATCAGAAAGGTGGGCATGCAATGTTGTGACTTTTAGTTCTCTGGTGCCTGATAATTGATCTCTTTGACACCTCAGGCTGGTATGCTTCCTCTTTGTGGGCTTTGTTGCTTTTGAGCTAGATAGCCACTTGTTTACTTTCAAGTATTTAAGACCTTAGACTCTATAACTTTTGATAGTTGGGCACCACCAGCTTTCTTCACCACATTTGGTTATGCACACATTTGTCTTCAGTGTTTGTGTTGGAAAGGTGAGCGTCATAGAATGCCAATTTAATAGAACAAAGTGTTCTTACATTGAAGAAGTACTTGAGTGGAAGTTCAATGCTTATCTAATGTCTTAATAATAACCCTCTAAGTATATGCACATAGATCTATTTCTCCATCATCATATATATGTATATTTACCTACGTGCATGCTTTTATTTAGACCTCTATAAATGCCCTTTGTTTCTCACTTCTTTCCTCTACTTCCTTTTACTTTCCGCTTGTCCCACTATCATGCTCAGCCTTCATTTGGGTTTTTATAATTACTCTCTGTTACATTGTGGTGGTCATGTGTTTGATATGTCAATTTTATGATTGAGATGGAGGGGTGGAGTCTAGCCTGTTAATCTAGAGATAACCATTGAGTAGCCAATGAGGCCTCCGTGTGGGCATGGCTTTCTCCTGAGACTTCTGGGAAATCTCACGATATTTCCCTTGTGGAGAAGAGAAACTCTCTCCCCAGTTGTTGGGAGTTAGTCTCAGAAACAGTGAATCATGGACAAGACAAGATGACAGCATCAGACAAGCCAGAGAAGCCACACAGGTTTGCCCTGATGGAATCAGACCTCTGAAGCTGGACAGGCCATGTGGAGACCCTTGGCAGTGATGAGTTGCTTCCGCCACCACTGGATGCTGTTGATGAACCCTGAACCCTGGAATTGAGGATCCATGGGACCTCTGTCATGGGAGCTCTGCCAGCACTGGGATTCCGCACCCACTGATCTATGACTTCATGAGTTGGAAGGAGACCTTATGGACTGGTATCAGGCATATGGGCTAATATCGGACTTATGACTTTGAACTGGACTAGGTTGGGGTGCTTTCTCAGTGTTCCATTCTTTTTGCATATAAACCCTTTCCTTATATCCATATGCATGTCTATGAAATTTGTTCCTCTAGTCTACCTGGACTAACACATTATGATACTGGGAGTGGCATGCTAGAAGAACAAATCATAAGATGGAAAGTAGATGCTTGTTTGCCTTCTGCTTTGTGGAATTTTTACTTGTTTGGCTAGACAGAAATCAGATATGTCCTTGCAGTTTACTAAGTTATTTTCTGGAAACAATATGGGAAGTTAAATTTTTGATTATTTTGTTTGGATGCTGTCTTTGGTTATTTCTATGTAGATGGGAAAATTAATGTTGTTAATGTATATCTTGAGCTCAGAAGTAAAAACCACCATTTGAATATCTCAGAACCTATTCTGCTCAAGGACAATATTTAAGGTCAGAACACCTGACAGAAAGCATGGATATGTTTGGATGCCTTCAGAAAACCTAATTTTATGTTTTTGTGTAAACAGTAGTTTAGATAAGGATATAGATAAGCTTAATAAGTATTCATTTTGACTGTTTTAAGAATTAAGTTTGATTTCTGACTATGCTGTTTATACTGATATCTTATGCCTATTATTGTAAACATAAGGATGTATAGAAATGTTTATTGGGAAGTATGAAGAGAGTTTATAAATCCAGTTACCTCAAGCCAAGCATTGACCTCTAGAGTGTTCAGGACTCAGCTTCAAAGACATCTCTGAAGAGATTAACCCCACCTTAACCCTTAGATGGGTTTAGGCCACACCTAGAAAGACTTCTCTGAAGAAAGTAGCCCCACAAAGTAGCCCACAAGTACTCAGGATACTTGTAATCTCAGAGAAGGTCAGACTGACTGATAAAGAAGGATGGTCTGTATTTCCTATATTTCTCTCCCCGCCCCCCTCCTCCTTGAACCCTTAGTAATTTGCAAATTGTTATTATTTTCATACTGTACATTGTCCAATAGGGAACTGATACTGGGGGCCTGGATGGAGGGAGGATGTTTTGAGAGTGATGATGGCAATAAGTGTGTAAATGTGGGCTGCATACAATTGATATCTGTATGGATTGCGATGGGAGTTGTATGCGCCCCCAGTAAAATGATTAAAAAAAAAAAAACTAATAAAAACATGAAGCACTTCAAAAAACCTCATGCCTAAGAAAAAGCCAAAATACTTCATTAAATTTTAATGCCATTGTTAATATTTAAAAGAAGAAGAAGGATAGTCTGTTTCCTTGAAAAATCCTGACTAGTGATTATTTTCAGAAGCAAAGGAATCTGGAACCATGAAGATAACTCTTCTCTGGGACTGAATGTTAACGGAAACCTGTGGTAGGCTGGGATGCTTGCTAGGTTTCCACCTGGATATACTCTTTGAGTCGAAGTAGGAGAACTGCAGCAATAAAGAGATGGGTTGAATTTGGCCACTGAAACCCGTGGACTTGATTCACAGGAAATAGAGGAGATGAGAACAGGTTGGCTGGTCTGAAGTTCATGATCTAGCATGAGAGAGCGAGGCGTGTTGAGAATTTGTGATGGGACCTTGGTGTAAAGGGATGGCAAGACCAATGACTACCCTGTTGAGGCTAAGTGAGACAGCCCACATTGAGTTGGCCTGAACCTGACCAGAGGAAGAGAAGCCATTAGAATCTGTGAACTGCTGAATTTATGGATGACCTGTCCTGATTTGACTTTGCTTATGGATGCACACTTCATGAGTTTCCAGCTGGAATCAAGTTTCTTCACATTAAAAGATATGATTGGGGCTGAACCCTGGTGGCGTATGTTGTTGAGTGCGGGACTGCGGCCAGCAGGCTTGGTGGTTCAAATTCAGCGGTGGGCAGCGGCACTCAGGAGCAGCGATGGGTAGCTCCCAAGACCACCAGAGGGCAGTGATGACTCCCAAAACAGAAAACAAACAAAAAAGAAAGATATGAGTGCTTCCTCGGAGCACTGGGTTGATGTAAGTGGGCAATATAGAAATTAGACACCCAAAATGGGGGAATGAAGGCATGAAGTGGTTGGCTAGCAAACTTTTATAGGTGGTGGAATATATATCCATAGGGTTATAGGATCAAGGTGCAGATATTATGTAACCACAGTTGTAAGGCACAGGATATCTTTTGTTCACTTATAGTATATTATTTTTGAATGATGGTGACACCTGTTGAATTGTATGCATTTTAGTTTTATCCTGTTAACTATGGATATGATATTATTGCTTATTGAAAAGTTGCATATGGTTACACAGTTATGTGAAAGTGTGAATTTAACAAGTGGTGGTCTGTGGTGGTCATGTGCTTACGTTAATTTCATGATTGAGATGTAGAGGTGGTGTCTAGCCTGTTAAGCCATTGAGTAGCCAATGAGGCCTCCATGTGGGCATGGCTTTCTCCTGATATGCTGGGAAATCTCGCGATATTTCCCTTGTGAACATGAGAAGCTATCTCCCCAGTTGTTGGGAGTTAAGTCTCAGAGACGATTAATCACAGACAAGACAAGATGGCAGCACCGGAGAAGCCACACGGCTTGGCCCTGATGGAGCCAGATCTCTGAAACTGGAGAGGCCATGTGGAGACCCCTGCCAGCAATGAGTTGTTTCTGCCACCACCGAAAGCTGTTGATGGACCCTGAGCCCTGGAAGTGTGGAGCCATGGGGAGACCTCTGCCAGCGCCAGGCTTCTGAACCCACTGACCTGTGACTTCGTGAGTCAAAAGGAGACATTATAGACTGGTATCGGGCATATGGGCTAATATCAGACTTATGACTTTGAACTGGACTGGGTTGGGATGCTTTCTCAGTGTTCCATTCCTTTTGTATATAAACCACTCCCTTATATCCATATGAGTGTCTGTGAAATTGTTCCTCTAGTCTACCTGGACTAACACATCCTATGTCCCCATGGAACCATCAGTGCCATTATTTCCTCCTGCACACTGTTTTCCCAGTCTATCTTATCTAGCTAGATTTTCAGAGATAAGATGCACCAAAAAAACCAAGACATCATAAGATGAAGCGACCAAAGAAAACAAAATAATGACAACAGCAAATCAACAATGTCCAGAAAAAATATATAAATGAGTAAAAAAATAAATAAAAATAGTATTAGCGAAAGGAAAACCTATAAATACTTCAAGGTCTGTTTGTTGAACTGCAGGAGTGTCTCCCACTTGAGTCTGATTAGTTTCCACACCCTGACCCTAAAGTATATCCATGGTACTCCCTCAGGAACTCCATGCTCTGCTCCCCCTGCAGCTCTGCCATACACTCTTAGTGTTTTGCCTTGCTATAGTGGGGTCAGACTGGATTCAATCCTGACCCTGCTTTTCCATTGTTGACCCTTAGGGCCTTGGGTCAGTGAGGGATATCATATTTCATATCGAGGCCGGGCATATGGTCCTCTCGATGGATTAGCTATTCTGAGTGGGAATATCATTCTTAAGGCTCAGTGGGCCAGGATGCACTCCACACTCTCATTCTCCTCATTCATTTGCTCTCATATGCTCTGGCCAGACATGTTCCTCTCTCCAAGCTGCAGCTTCAGTGCTGTCCTCCAAAGCAAACTTCCTGGGGGAGGGACAGCTGACAATATAGTTAGGTTTGGGGCTGGCCCTTAGATCCCTTCACTGGCTCCCAACTCCATGCCATCATGCTGCATTCACATGTTGGAACAACGACTTTAAGTTTAGTCCCTCTTTCCTTGTGAAGATATAAACAATATGCTCCGCTTTGGTGGGTTAGTACTCCATTCCCCCACTACACATCACTCTTCCACCACCCCTCCCTTGCCTCCCTCCACAGTTGGCTACCATATGTAGTCCTGTATTTTTTTTTTGGCCTCTGCCATACTACCTGGGCCTGCCCCCAATAATTTATATACACAATAGCTTTTTCCCTATGCCCCTTTTGCAATTTTTTAAGCTGACTTCAGCAAACTCATGTTGTACTTGTCCCCTGGCGATTGGGTTACTTCAATTTGCATAATTTCCTCCCGTTCTTCCAATGCAACAATGTGTTTCATGCATTCATCACTGCTTTTCAAGTCTGTTTGTTGACTTCCAGGAGTGTCCAATGTATGTGTATGTAAGACAGCTTTTTAATCCATTCATTAGTTGATGGAGATTTGGGTTGTTTCTGACTCCTTGCAATTTTGAATTAAGTGGTGATAAACAGATATGTGGCTGTGGTTTGTTTCTTGTCTTTTCTAGGTATATGCCAAGTAGGGGGATTGTTGGATCATATGGCGCTCAATTTCTGTATGTTTTTTATGTCACCAAATCGATTTCCATAGTTACTGTCATACCTACAGGTCCACTAGAAATGGATCAGAGTTTCTGTCTCCCCACAGCCACTCTGACACTTACTGCTTTTTGATTTTTTGAATTGGGCTATCTTTGAGGATTTTGATTTGCATTTTTCATATGACTAATAATCAGGAACATTTTCTCATGTTTATTGACCATTATGATTTCTGCCTCTGTGAAACTTCTGTTAAGGACCATTATACACCTCCTCAGTGGGCAATTAGTTTTTCTTTTTGGAAGCTTTCAGGGTATTGTAGATTTTAGTAATAAGGCCTTTCTCTGATGTATCATTACTAAAGATGTTTTCCCAGTCTGTGAGTACTCTTACTACTCTCTTGGTGAATTCTTTTGATGTACCCAGGAGTTTCATTGTCAGTATATCCCACTCATCAATTTGTGCCTCCTCTGTATTTGTGTCCTTCCCTATTTCTGATAGACTATGTATTCCCTATACTGAAGCTCTCAGGTTGGTCCCAATCCCCTCATTGAGGGCCCTAATAGTTTGGGGTCTTACCTCAAGGTCTGTGATCCACCTTGAGTTTATTCTAGTGCATGAAGTGAGGTAAGGGTCTTGTTTCATTTTTCTGCAGGTAAATATCCATTTTTTCCAGCACCACTTGTTGAAGAGGGCATCTGCTTCCCATTTGATATTTTTTGGCCCCCATCAAAAATCTGATGATTTTATTTCTGGGTTTTCAAAAATCTGATGATTTTATTTCTGGGTTTTCAATTCTTTTCCATTGGTCTGAGTATCAATCACTATGCCAATACCATACTATTTTGACCACTGTGGCTGTATAGTATGTGCTAAAGGCAGGTAAAGCATGACCTCCCATTGTGGCCTTCTTGAGAAATTCTCTTCTAATTCTGGGCTGCTCCTTCTCTGTATGAAGTTGGTAATAATTTTTTCTATTTCTTTGAAGAAAGATGAAGGCAATTGTATCAGAATTGCATTAAACTTATATAGTGCCTTGGGTAGAATTGACATGTTTGCTATATTGAGTCTTCTGATGTAAGGGAATGGGATATTCTATTTATTGAGGTCACTCTTGGTTTCTTGCAATAATGTTTGATAATTTTTGTCATATAGATCTTTTGTTCCTTAAGTCAGTTATATCCCTAGATATTTCAATTTGTGCTTGGCTATTGTGAAGGTTACCACCATTTTTATCTCCTCTTCTGAGTTCTTATCTGATGTGTATAGCAGTTCAATAGACTTCTGTTTATTAATCATGTATCATGCCCTCTGCCCTACTCCTCGATTGCTTCCAGTACTCCCCTTGTGGAGCTTTTCACATATTCCATATATAAAATCATATCATCTGCAAATAATGATAGTTTCACCTCTTCCTTTCCCAAAATACTTTTGATGTCTTTTCTTTGCCTTATTCTGTTAACTAAAACCTCCAGTACAATATTAAATAACAGTGGGGACAAACGGCATCCATATCTGGACCCCCTTTTCAGTGGGATTGTGTTAGTCTTTTCTCCATTGACTACCATGTTAGCTGTTTGTTTTTCATATATAGCTTGTATTGTCTTGAGGAATTTTCCTACTATTCCTATCTTCTTCAGTGGTCTTAGACAGGAATTGGTGTTGGATGTTGTTGAATGCTTTTTCTGCACCAATATATATTATCACATGGTTCTTATGGTTTTCATGTCAAGGTGGCAAATAATATTAATGGTCTTTAATATGCTGAACCATCCCTGTATACCAATTATGAACCCCTCTAGGTCATAGTGAATTTTTGTTTTGAATACTTTTGTATTCTAATGATCAGCATTTTATTAAGAATTCTTGCATCATGTTCTTTAGGGATATTGTTCTGTACTTCCCAATTCTTGTGGGATCCTTGCCCAGTTTCTGTATCAGTGTTATACTAGCTTCATAGAAGGAGTTCAGGGATTTGTCATCTTTTTCGAAGTTTTGGCAGAGTTTGTATATCATTGATATAAATTCTTCCCTAAATGTTTGTTAGAATTCACCGGGAAAGCCATCTGGTCCATGTGAATATTTTTTTTGTTGGTAATCCTTTGATAACCTTGTCTATTTCTTCTTTTGCTATGGATCTGTTGAGATCCTTGATATCCACTGGGAATAGTCTAGAGATGGACTGCTTTTCCAACAATGTGCCCTTGTCATCCAAGGTGTTGAATTCATTGGAGTACAGTATTCCAGAGTATTGTGTAACTATCCTTTTGACTTCATTAGGGTCAGTTGTATTGTCTCCTCTTTCATTCCTTATTCTTGCTATTGAAATTTGTTCCCTCCTTTTTTTGGTGAAGTTTGCCAGCTGCGTGTCGATTCTCTTTCTCCTTTCAAAAAACCAACTTTTTGCAGCATTTTTCCCATTGTTTTCTTATTTATCCTCTCCTGAATCTCAGCCCTGATTTTTATTATTTGTTTTCTTTTGCTATTAGTAGGACTGTCCTGCTGACTCTGGCCTAGTTGTGAATTTTGTACCAGCATATCAACTTTGAGACACTCTTCCTTTTTCAGGTGCATATATTGCTATGATACTTCCTCTGATAACTGCCTTTGCTGTGTCCTATAAGTTTTGGTATGTCTCGTTTTCATTCTCATTAGCTTCTGGACATTTCCTAATTTCATCTATGATATGGGTCAGCATGCACTCCTTTTGTAATAGTTATTCATCCTCCAATTATTTGCTCTTATTTTCTTCATCCTCCTTTTGATTTCCAGTCTTATGGCACAGTGGTCAGCAATAGACATATGTATGATAACAATGTGCTTAAATTATGCAGACTCGCCTTATGTCCCAGCATGTGGTCTATCTTTGAATATATGCCATGTGGGCTTGAAAAGAATGTGATTTTTTTTTATTTGGATGAAAAACTCTGTAGCTATCTATTAAGTCAAATTGTCTAATTATACTGTTTAGATCTCTAGCCTTCTTGCTGAGTTTCTTTCCCTGTGATGTGTCTTTCTCAGAGAGTGATATATTGAAGTCACCCACTATAATTGTTGAGGCTGTAATTTCTCTTTTCATCTTTTGGAGTGTTTGGTTGACGTAGTCAACGAGTCGCTCTTTTGAGGAATATATGTTAAAAATGCTTATTGGTTCATTGTCTACAATTCCCTTGAGCATCATATAGTGTCCCTCCTTATCTCTTTTTAAGGTTTACACTTTGAGGTCAATTTTATATGAAATTAGAATTGCTACCCCTGCTTTTTTTGAATTGTTATTTGCTTGGTATGCCTTTCTCCAGCCTTTGATTCTCAGGCTATTTTTGTCTGTAGTCTTAAGATGTGTCTCCTGTAGCCAGCAAACTGATGGCTTGTGTTTTCTAAGCCAGTCTGCTAGTCTCAGTCTTTTAATGTCTGAGTTTAGTCCATTGATATTTAGGTTATCTCCATCTGTGGAATAAGTAATGTCATCTTATACCCTTTGTGTACCTTCCCACCTCTCTTTCTTTTCTGTGTTTTGTGCAGGTGTGTGTGAGGGTTGATCATTATTGACTTCTTTCCACATTTAAGCCAATCCTATTTTGGGGGCTGTTTTGTCTTTGCTGTCTTCTGGGTAAGGTTGTTCTATGTGGTAATCTCTTATTTACACTTGATGAGTGCTATTCCTCTGCCCATACTGAGTCGGCAAAGATCTTTCGTAGGCCTGAGTTTTTTCTGACATAGTCTTTGAGCTTTTTCTTGTCTGGAAAATCTCTTAATTATCCATGTATCTTGATAGGTAATTTGACTGGGCAGAATATTCTTGGGTTTACATTATTTTCATTTAAATTTTGGAATATATCACTCTACTTTCTCTTCTTTTTCATAGTGTCCACTGATAGGTCTGAGCATATTTTTATTTGGGGACCTTTATAGATGATTGCTTGTTTATCCCTAACTGTTTTCATGATTTTCTCCGTTTCCTCAAATTTGGATAGTTTAACTATTATGTGCTGTAGTGACTCCCTCTTGGGATTCAGTCTAACTGGTGTTCTTTCACCCTCCTGAATGGCTGCCTGGTTTTCATTCATTAAGCTGGGGAAGTTTTTCTCCAAGAATTCTCTGACTATTATTACAAGTGACTTATTTGTTGTGTCTTTCTCCAGTAACCCAATCATTCTCACCTTGTTCCTCATCATAGCATCAGGCTTCCATTTTCTTCAGTTTCTGTGGTGATCTTATTAGATTTGTGTTCAATTTTGTTAAAGTCTGCTTGGCTATCCTCTAGGTAACTGGTGCAGTTTTCTGCTTATTGAGGACTTTATACAGTATGGTTTTATCTAAATAAAAACACCAGGACTTTTGAAAAAAAGCAATGTGTTATTTGTTGTGAAGTTCTATCAGCTGAATCTATGAAGTTGAAAAAACTAAAATGCCATTTTATGAGCAAGGATCTGAGCTTTGCCAGCATGGATACCAACTATTTTACAAGCAGAACTGATGGACTCAAGAAAGCCAGACTTGACAATGGTGGCAAGTACCACAAACAAAATATAGCTGCCCTTGAAGCTTCACATTTGATGGCACTCAGAATACCCAGAGTTTTGAAACCTCACACCATTGCTGAGGATTTAGTGTTGCCAGCAGTCAAAGACATTGTTTGAATTATGATCAGAGATGAATTTGTTATGAAATTGAGTGCAATTTCCTTATTTGCAACACTGTCTGCAGAAGAATAGGTGGCTTGTCTGCTGATATTTTTGATCAAGTAATCCAGTAATTTAAATCTGCTACACTTCCAATATTTGGCATCCAGCTTGATGAATTTACAGACATTGCAAACTGTTCCCAGTTACTGATTTATGTGAGACACAGTAATGCTGACTTTAAAAATGAGTTTCTCTTTTGTAAACTCTTGAAATGACAACTGCTTCATGTGATGCATTTGACACAATTGGTTCATTAGTGAAAGAGCATAATATCTCTTGGGAAAAGGTTTGTGGGGTTTGTACAGATGGTGCTTCAGCCATGCTAGGATGCTGATCTGGATTTCAATGTTTGTTACTGAATAAGTCACCAAAAGTCATCAGAATTCACTTTATGATTCATCGGCAAATATTAGCAATGAAGCTGCTTCCCAAGAGTTACATGAAATCATGAAAGCACCATAAATTCAGTCAATTTTGTAAAGGCAAACACTTTAAACAGTCAGCTGTTTTCACAACTCTGCAATGAGTTGTATGTGCTGAATAATGCTCTGCCATTTCATACTGAAGTGAGATGGTTGTTGAGAGGAAAAGTTTTAAAACGTGTTTTTGAGATTTGTGATGATGTAAAACATTTTCTAATCAGATAACAAGACTTCAGTTCAAAGCACTTTTCAGCAATAAAAAGGAACTGCGGGAAATAGCTTACTTGTTTGAAATCTTTGCCATCTTGAATGAGTTAAATTTATCACTGCAAGGGCCAACTGAAAGATGCCTAAATTTGTCTGAACAGACCCGATCATTTCAAATCATTCTTCTGCTTTTACAAAAAAATTTAAAAATTGGATGAAAATAAAATTCACACGTTGCCTATCTTATCTGCTTTCTTTGAGAAACATGACATTGAACCAGACAAAAGGATTACGATGTGACTTTTTTGTGAAAGAACACTTGCACAGGCTTGCAGACAAAATTTCATCATTGTGATGGTTATATACTTTGGTGTCAATTTCATGATTGGGAGTGGAGGGATGGAGTCTAGACTGTGAATCTGGAGATAGCCAATGAGATCTCTGTGTGGGCATGGCTTTCTCCTGAGAATTCTGGGAAGTCTCATGATATTTCCCTCATGGAGATGAGAGACCATCTTCCCAGGTGTTGGGAGTCGCTTCACTGATAAAACAAAATGGTAGTGTCCAAGGAGCCGTAAGATACAGAGAAGAAGCCACACAGCCTTACCCTGATGCAACAAGACCCCTGAAGCCAGAAAAGTCACAGAGAGACCACTGCCAGCTTTGAATTATTTCTACTGTCAATGGATACTGTTAATGAACACTCAGCCCTGGAAACAAGGAGCCATAAGGGGACCTCTGGCAGAGCTGGGACTCTGCACTCACTGGCCTGTGACTTCATGTGTCAGAAGGAGACTTTATAGACTGGTATCGGACATCTGGGCTAATATCGGACTTATGACCTTGAACTGGACTAGGTTGGGATGCTCGCTTAATGTTCCACTTCTCTTGTATATAAAACTTTCCCTTATATCCATATGCATGTCTATGAATTTATTTCTCTAGTCTACCCGGACTAGCACAATCATACTTTCCAAATCAACCTGACACTTCATTTGGACCTCCCAGAGAAGCACATTCACAGTCAAAGTTGAAGATGTTTCTGAGACAGCACAAAAGGAGTTCATTGAACTTGTCAACAGCTATGCAGCAAGCACTGATTTCTCTACAATACCAGTTACAAAATTCCGGATCAATTGCTTACAGTCATATACTGTCCTGTCTGAGACTGTCTTGTGCTTTCTGCCATTTCCTACAACATATCTTTGTGAAACAGCATTTTCCACTTTTCTGGTTATCCAGTCTAAATTCAGTAGTAGACTTGTGGTAGATGATCTTTGTTGTGCTCTTGCAAAGACTGTCCCGAGAATTTCTGATCATGTGAGAAAGAAGCTATCTCAAACTTCACACTGATGTAGGTTTTTTATGCATACTGTTCCAACATGTAGCAATGAAATTTACTGTTTTATTGTAAATGCAACACTATATTTCAAAACAGAATTTCATTTATTTGTAATTAGAAATAAATATCTCACAACATATTGTCTTGTGATTAATCATCATTTAAATATTTTCAATTTATAACAATGAAAATACATCCTGCACATCAGATATTTACATTATAATCCATAACAGTAGCAAAATTACAGTAATGATGTAGCAGCAAAAATAATTTTATGGTTGGGGGTCACCACAGCATGAGGGTTATCTATGGCAATAGGTATATTGAGAACCACTAATCTACTCAGTTCTTATGGCTTCTTGTTGCATAGCCTAAGGCCTTAATGTCCAATTTCAGAGACACATTTGTTTTAAAAGAAAATCATATGATTTAAAAATGATTTAAACTTTTTGTCCTCATATAATTCACTTTTTTATTATGTTGGTTGATTTTATCTTGCTTTTTTTTTCTGTGATAATGAGAATTCACTAAGGAATTCAACAGCTTACAAAATGGCAAATGCAAAATGCAAAATGTTGTTTGCAGTGCTTCTCAGTCATGCTGGTAGACATGTCCTCTGGTCCTCAGCCTGCCAGCCTTGAGGTCCCTAAGCCTTTGCCTCTGGGGAATAGGCAGCTCATCTATTACTCTGCCTCATGGTCTTGATTCTGCAGCTTCTGGTGACTTTGCTGCCCTATTTCATGTCAGGCAGGAGTATCTTACGCACATCACTATCAACTATTTTTTCTTCCTTTTTTAATGGCATGATACTTTACATATCCTATAATTCAAATGTTTAATCATATTGAGAAGATTTCTTCAACCATCATCAGGATCAATTTGAGAACATATGCTTCTCTACTCATTGTTTCTAGCACCACACTCCCCTTTGCCATCCTCTCTTGCGATGCCCTTATGTAATTATCTCTCCAGTTACTCTCTTTCTAGATCTACTCATCCTTGATTTTCTAGATAGAAAATCAGACAAAACACAAACAGGATGCAAACAAACAAAAAACCCAACAACAATGACTAAACAAAATGAAAAGACCTCAATCAAAAAAAAAAAAAGCACAGAAAATAAAAAAACCTGAAACATCTTTAAAATGGGTAAAAAGGGAGATAAAATGGTAAGCTATCACATTTTAACCTAACTACAGTTACCATAATCAACTTTCGATGCTCTCTGTTTGATAGCAAGAGTATTCACATCTCTCAACTATGGTCAGAGAGGATTCATCAGGATTAAGCCATCTGCGGACCCTGCAAATGGATTTGGGGCTTCCACTATTATCCATAGCCTTCTAAAAGCAGTATATTCACAATTTAAGCTGATGACATTCTCTCCTTCAGATATGGATTTTATTATTTACAACTCTTGGATCACAAAGGCAGGTATACTTCTTTCTTGTGGATTTAGTGACCTCCTCACTTAGATGGCTGCTTGTTTGAAGACAAGCCTTTAAGATTCCCAGAAGCTTTTCTTTCTGAAAGTTATCATCAGGTTTTTTAACCATATTTTCCTATAGCACCCATATCTTCAGCAATCTCTCTCTGAAGGCAAGTAAGAAGATAGGCCATATTATAAGAACTGTTCATTCTTCATCTGGGGCTAGATTTAAGTGTGGTCCCCAAATTTATTCATTTATGTTTCTAGCTAACTTCAGAGAAATATTTAGTATTTTATCACAGAGAACATTATAACCATTCCCTTTGGCATAAAGTAGTTCTACTGATAATAACAAAATTTTAACCAATGATATAGAATTTTAAAAACTATGAAAAGTATAGGCTAACTTCAGACCCCAATATATGAATTGGTGACTTGTATTAAGTGATGAGACACTATTTACACATTGGGAGTTGATGATAGAGCAAAGCTTTAAGACCACTCACTCTCAATGGCAGACCCACAGATATCAGATTAAAGAATATCATAAGAAAGCAAGGAAGCATTAAAATAGTAAGTGTATCATAGCATTGGGCCACTATTCACTGAGTACCTTCCAAATAAGAGATCCAAACCAAAGACCAACAACTGCCAATTTGGTAACATTGAGATAGCATTCATCTGCTTATTTGCATGCTGGAGCATTTTTGCCTTAAATCCAAGGGAATATGTAGGTTCATTAAATCGTCTACAAGTAAATTTGAGGTAACACCTCCTTTGCTTAGTGGTGTTTCTATATCAAATTCTTTTTAGGTAGCCCATGAAGGATGCTGTATGCATTGAAAGAACAGTCTAAAGTCCCACTAGTCCTTAAACATAGCCTGAGTCCCCAAAAGCTAAAGACTAGGTCAAACATATTCAATAAGGAACATAGCACAGGGTATATTCTCCCCTGGCTTCTATGCATGTGTTGTTAAGTGTTATCGCCCACCTCCCCCACCCCCAAAAAGGGAGGTTGCTCCTCCTGGTTTACCCATGAAAAGAATATCTTTTCCAAGATATTCCTGCCCACTTCACACTATCTTGAACTGAATTTCATTAAGTTTCAATTATCACTCGTATAGGAGTTTCTTTTGATTTGGGGTGACCTTATCTCAGTATTGCATGGCAGCAGCTGAATGGGCTTCTTTCCCTTCCCCAATTTAATAAAACTGATCCCAGCTGAGGTAAAGTTTCTGTTAATAAAATGATTTTAATATGTCTATATAATCCATGGGGCACAAGGCAGCCTTTCTACTTCCTAGTTTGGGATACCAAATTAGAAGATTATGCGATTTGAGAGGATAAGCCTTCATCTTGGTGTTTATTCTTATAATATTGGACTCATGTAAATACACATAGTCTAATCTTTAATTTTATTACCCTTATTTCTCTCTAGCCCCAAAGAAAAGTATCAAAAAATATAATTATGGATTTGTTTGTAGTGAAAGGCCCAAAATAAAAATGAAGCTGCCTGATATCTATAAGTCAGAAGGGTTCACAGTTTTCATTCACACTAAAAATGGGTCTCAAACTTTAGATGTGAAAAGAAAGTGTTATATTTTTGTCTCAGCTTTCTTGAACCACTCACTGAATAACAACAGCAGAAATTTAGCTCTAGGTATCAAAGATGTCAGTTGTGTTTCAACCTAAACAAGTAAACTAGTAAAGTGTAAGAGTTACAAAATTAAAGTGCCAGAATGTTTCATAATTCTCTATATAATCAGATCTGAAAGGACCACAGTTATTTGTACTTTGTTTTCATATGGCTAATGGATAAATATAATCCTCAGTGAATTTCCTTTCACTAATTTGTTAGGTAATCACATTTTCTTTAATACACCTTCACATCCACCTACAGTGACCTATTAGTGAAAACTGACCTATGATTTCTCCAAGTTCAAAACATAGCCTCATTCTCTTATTTGTTGTCATTGACTTAATAATAATCTTACTTTGTACCTTATTTTATCATAGTTCCCCGCTTTCATCATTATGTATCATTTTCTTCTCACAGTACACAAAGGAAAATATAAACAAAAATAGCTGACTAACATTTTTTGGATGTGCTACAATAATAGCTTCTGCTACATGAATACGGCTTCCGGAATGAGAAAGTTAATACTACAGCACCAGTTGCCTTTGAAGCTATTCCAACTCAAAGTGACTCCATATATTTCAGAGTAGAACTGTAGTCAATAGTGTTTTCAATGGTGTTTTTATACTGCGAATTCTTTTTTTTATGATTTAAAAAGCAATCACTATATCTAATTTTAAGAATGCATTTTGAGTACATGTGCTCACTTCTTCATATTGTACTTTTATTTTATTTTGAGTTTGTTATCACTCCCATTAGCCAACAGAGTGAACTAAGGCCAATGCTCCAAATCAATCATACGTACTGCCTTTGAGTTGACTCTGACACATAGTGACCCTATGGGACAAGGTTGAAATGCCTCTCTGGGTTTCCAAGACTTTGTGGGTTTTCAAGAAGTAGAAAATCTCATTTTTATACTGAGGAGTGACTCTTGAATCCTCCTGATCTTGTAGCTACAAGCCCAAACTGTAACAACTATACCTCCAGGATTCCTCACTCAAGACAGCTTTTAATAGACAATAGTAATAAAAACAACAGCATCCCCATGAATTTATACCCTTTTTATCATTATGTCCAAACCCTTTTCTTAATTATAGTCAGTATTGTTACCTGGCAGATATTGGTTGAGTGAATTCTCACAGATGTATTATAACTCACTGCATGTGTTTTACCAGGGGTGACATCTGCACTGATGAGTAGAGACTATAATAATTGCTGTTTAACAAGCTAACCATACATTACATTTTAGTTAACATAATCATTTTCCAGTAGGGAATTCTCTTTCTCTGAGTGATTAGGTGGTTTGTTTTATGCAACATAGATATTTTAAGAATAAATTAATCTAAATCCAGGTACTAATTAATATTTCAGGAGACTAGAAATCACATAATTTACTTTAAGGTCACTAGTTTTCAAACAAGATACATATTTTCATTTGCTTTGGTCATTGTATTGTAGTCAGGGTCATCGTGATCCCTAAAATAGCCTTTAAGAGATGATTCTTATAGTTTAGTTGTTAAACGGCCATCAGTCGATTCAGACTCACAGCAACTCTACATTTGACAGAACTAAACATGGGCCAGGTCCTTCATCTTCCTCACAATTGTTCTTATGTCTAAACCATTGCTGTAGTCACTTTGTCAATTATTCTCATAATGATTCTTCTCCCTTTTAAGACTCTCCACTTTATCAAGCGTGATGTCCCTCTCCAGGGCCTGGTATCTCTTGACAAAATGCCCAAAGTACTTGAGATGAAGTCTTGCCAGTGTTGCCCAAGGAGCATTCTGTTTGTACTTCTTCCAAGAAAGACTTCTTAATTATATTATCAGTCTTTGCCACTATCTCTAGTTTTCATCAACATTTTTCATTTTCATTCATTATCCTCCACTCTTATGCAACTTATATATGCATATGAGGATATTGAAAATATGATGATTAACCAGGCACACCTTGTCCTCAAAGTAACATCCTTGCTTTTCAGCATTTTATAATTTACTCAATGCAGCACTCCCTTTGATGTCTTAACTGCTGATTCCATGACCATTTACAGTAGATCAAAGCGAGAAGAAATTATTGACAATTTCAATATTTTATCTGTTTACCATGATGTTATAGATTGGTCCAGTTATGAGAATTTGAATCTGCTTTATATTGAGTTATAATCTATACCAAAGGCTTCAAAACTTTATCTTCATCTGAAAGTGATTCAAAACCTCCTCATATTCTGCAAACAAGGCTGTGTCATCTGTAAATCAAGTTGTTAATAGGCAGTTTTTCCAATCCTTATGCCACATTCTTCTTCATATAGCCCAGCTTCTTTGATCATTTACTCAACATACAGAATGAATTAGGATGATGAGAGATTCCAACCTAGATGTACACTTTTTCTGATTTTTAAACCATGCAGTATTCTCTTGATCTATGTACACAACTGCCTCTTGATCTGAGAACAAGCTATGAAGGAGCACAATGAAATGTTCTATAATTTCCAATCATCTCAAGGCTATCCAAGAATTGTTGTCACTGGCCTTTTGACTGTCAATCTAAATATTTTTGTGACATTCTACTATAAACCAAGATCCATCTTTCATGCAATGATATTCCTTGTTCTATGTCCTTTTCTGAATCTAGCCTGATACCTTCCAATGATCATACTGCTGTAATCAGTATGTTTTACTTCAGCAATGTTTTTGTTGTATATAATAATAATAATATTGTTGTATTGTGTGAGCATTCCCTTGGGTGATCTTTCTTTCTAGTAGGTTCAAATATGAATCTCTTCCCATCAAGTGGCCAAATCAGTCTTACAAATTTCTTGGCATAGATGAGGAAGAACTTTATGCTTTATCAATTTGTTGAAACATTTCAGTTTGTTTTTCATATAATCCTGGAGCTTTATTTTCAGTTGATGCTTACAGTGTAGCTTGGACTTCTTTCTTTAGTACCGTTAGTTCTAAATTAAAATCTACCTCTAAATTGTGGAACATTGACTAGGTCTTTTGGGTATATTTGTTCTATGTATTCTTTACATTTTTTTCTAATAGTTCCTGCATCATTCAATATTTTCCTACAAAATTTTCCAAAATTGCCAACCCATGGCTTGAATTTGTTCTTCAGTTCTTTCAGTAAACTGTATGTTTAGCCTATCCTTTTTGGTTTTCTAACTCCAGTCCTTTGGACATTTCATTAAAATATTTTACTTGTCCTCTGGAGCTGCTCTCTGTAATTTTTTGTTAAACTTTTATGCTTCATAATTTCTTCCATTTGCCTTAATTATTGTATGAACAGGGGCACGTTTCAGAGTTCCTTCTGGCAACCACTTTAATATTTCCTTTCTTTTTTCTCTTTTTAATGGCCTTTTACTTGCTTAATGAGTGATGTTGAATGTCATCCCACAGCTCATCGGGTCTTCTGTCATTAGTGTTCAACACATCAAATATGTTCTTGAGATGTTCTCAAAATTTATTGCAATAAGTACAAGGTCATATTTTGGCTCTTGAGGACTTGTTTTTATTTTTTTCAACTTAAACCTCACCTTATATGTGAGCAATTGTTGGTTTCACAGTTAGCTACTGGCCTGTTTTTAGCTGCTGATATTGTGCTTCTCCATAGCCTCTTCCCACAGATCTAGTCAATTGGACTTTTGTGTATTTCAACTAAAGAAGTCCCTGTGTATACCTGATTTTAGTGTTGTTGAAATACAGTTTTTGAGATGCTAAAGTGATAAGTCTTGCAAAATTCTGTCATGCAACATCTAGCCTTATTTCTGTCACCAAGACTATATTTTCCAGCTATAGTCCCTTTTTATTGTTTCCAACTTTTGTGTTCCAATAATCCTTTGTTTATCAGTGCATCTTCATGACTAGTTTAATCATTTCATACTGAAGATATTGGTAGAATTATCCAGTTTTTCTATCACTAATATTAATGGTTGTTGTATAGATTTGAATAATAGTTATATCATGTCCTTGTATATTAATATTCTGTCTGATCACTTTGTCCTTTGAGTTATTTTGCGTGGACTAGGGAAACAAAATTCATAAACACTCATATTTTGTAAGAGAGAGTTTTAAATGAAGGTTAAGTGTATATTAAGAAAGTATTCCAACCTAGTGCTATCCAAGGCCATAAGTCTAATGTCCATATGTCCAACAGCAATAAAAAATCATTCTCAATCTCACAAAACACACACTATGATGCTGAATGTAGGAGGAAAGCCAAATCAGTGAGCATGTAAGCATCTCAGCACTAGCAGTTGTCTCCATGGACTACTCCAGCACCCAGGGCTGTGTATCAGGCTTTTCCTCAGGGATGTCTTGCAGGAAGTGAGCCTTGCCAGCTGAGGCAGAGAACTAGGTAAAGCAGCTGCACCCTGCTCTGACCATCAGAGGACAAGAGACAAGATAGAGGAGGATCCACAACCCACTATCGCTCCATCCTTCAATTAAATTGCCCTTCAATAAATCCCACATCTGTCCATTGGCCAGTATGTCACAATAAACCTTAGCTATCATATACTTAAATATAATTCCTGAAATGTCGATTTGAAGATGAATGCTAGGATATTCCTCTTGATTTTATCATTGACAATATATATAGTAAACCATAGTCATATTGTTTTCTTATTCAAAATGGCCAATAAAAATTTATTTCAGCTCTATCACACCTATAATATCAGTCTGTAGGTGCTTAACTTACTTGGCTTCTATCTTTTATCATTTCATTATTTGTACACTCCAAGTTTTAATATTAATTGATATTTGCAGCTGGGTTTTTTTGGTCAGGTTCCACTAGCAAATATCTGAAAGTTTTACTCCACAGGCTTATTCTATCTGATCCTAATGATCAACTTGACTTTAATAAGACACTGTTCCTCAGTCATATTTTGAATATATTCCAACCTGAAGTATTCATCCTCTGACACTACTTGTGATAATGTTCTCCTTCTATTAATAAGGTTTCTAGTAACTGACAATGTTTTGATCCTATCCACAGCGTTTTCTTTCTGCAGCTAATTCTTCAGAAATGGACAATTCCTTCTCTATTGTCTGTTCTTTCTCGGGAAGTTCTGCTGAATATTTTCATGGCAGGTGACCCTGCTGGTTTTTGAATACCAACAGTATAGCTTCCAGCAGGACAGTGACACACAAACTACCATAATAATAAAAACTGACATACAGTAACTGGTAATACACTTGATAGAAAAAAAGCTCATAAACTATATTACTTCATAGTAAACTCCACTTAGCTGACTTCATTTGTTGATATAGAAATGATATTAATTACCACTTATTATAGCTTTAAAATTTTTTTTGTCTGTTTTCCTATACCAAACAACAGCTATTGGGTCATAGTAACTAATCTCGTTTTTGTCTGATTTGTGAAGTATATACAACTAAGTCATATTGGTCATTGTTAATATAACTCACTGCACATTATACTCCCTCTGAATCTATGAATATGTTCGTCACCAGATTTGCATGGACTAGAAGAATGTAACTCTCCTTTGGAGCCCTGATATAGTGAGTGATGTATTGATTGGACTGCTAACCAAAAGGTCAGGGGTTTGAAACCAGTAGTAGCCACTACATTGGAAGAGAGATAAAGCTTTACACTCAGGTAAAAGTTAATCTCAGAAACCCACAGTGAAATTCTACTATGTTGTTAAAACACCTTTCTATTCTTAAAAATAAGTCATATTTATATATATAAATAATAGACAGATGATAGATAGATAGATAGATAGATAGATAGATAGATAGATGATAGATAGATAGAGCTTGGGATATTTACTTATCTAATTCAAGGTAATAAGGAAATAAAACAAAAGAAAGAAAAAGAAAAAATATTCCAGGTGGCATAGTGGTTGAATGCAAGACTGTGGCCCACTGGCTTGGAGGTTCAAATCCAGCAGCAGTTCTCCAGGAGCAAGGCTGGGCCTCCCCCTCCCACCAGAGGGCAGTGATGCCCCCCAAAAAAGAAAGAAAAGTATTTAGAGATACTCTTTTTGTTTTCCTCTAAAGATACTAGTTCTATATAATTTCCAATCTACATTGAAATATCAGAAATTTGTGTGATCTTAAGATTTTTATTTAAAGGAAGATAAAATTGATAATCTCTATCCCCATAAATTCATGTTCATGTTTCCATTTAGCTTTCTCTTCAATTGGCAAATGAGGACTGATTGAACAATTTTTATATATAGCATCTGAATGATATTGGATATATAATCACTTCACTTTGATAGGTGAACATGAAGAAGATGGCATTTTACAGATTACATAGATCAAATTTAGTAGTTTATAAGAATATTAAGAAATGTCTTTTTCAAAAATTATTTGTGCCAATCAGATACACCAAACCACTTAATCTCTTCTGTAAACTCTCTCACTTTTACACATGGGAACATTCAGACACACACACACACACACACACAAACACACACTATCATCCCTAATACTCATCTTTTCTCTAAAAGTACTATAATGTGAAAGAATAGCTTCTATATGGAGGCAAAGATGCCTTACTATCTTGAAAGCCATGATTTTATTATGAATCCAGTTTAATAAGGAAAGGGATAACCAAATATAACCAAGTATAGTAGAATCAAAAAGTACTCTATTTCAATCCACAATCTAATGATTACAAGGTGTTGTCTTTGTGTAATAGTTGTAAATCATAGTTCTGTGTAGCTAATTATATAAGCTGCATTTTAGGTTCTGCTGTGTAAATGGAGAAATCCTAAACTGCGTTTAAGCCTTCAATTAGTAAAGTTCGATTCCTGAGAAGTAAATGAGATTCAAAGAAAAGTTAAATATAAGGTAATTGTGATTACTGAAACACGGATACAAGTTGAGCTATTGAATACAACTGAATATTGAATTTTTAAAATTGGGATAATCAAGTTTTATTTAAAAGATTTTGAGAAATCATGACTACTAAAAAATGAAAGAAACAAGCTTACATCTATTGAGTTGATTCTGACAAAACAGCCTTATAGGATAGGATAGAATTGTCTCTTTGGGTTCCCAATGTTCAAACTATTAATTAGAACAGAAAAACTCACCTTTCTTCTCCTGAGGTGCTAGTAGTTTTGAACTGCTGACCTTCCATTTATCAATCCACTATGCAGTCAGAGTTTAGTTCCGATTCTAGTGAGTGTATTTTAATTTTATCAGGAAATGTTAAGAGCATTTCAGTGAGTTTTGCATTTGAAACCCTATCTTTTTTGTTTGTTTGTTTTGGAGGGGCATCACTGCCCTCTGGTGGTGTGAGTAGGAGACCTAGCCTTGCTCCTAGAGAGCCGCTACTGGGTTTGAATCTCCAACCCAGTGGGCCGCAGTCCCGCACACAAGCACTACACCACCGGGGCTCAGCCCCCTGAAAAGTTATCTTTGGGGGGGGGGGCATCACTCCCCT
Organism: Nesogale talazaci; assembly: GCA_004026705.1. Taxonomy (NCBI): domain Eukaryota; kingdom Metazoa; phylum Chordata; class Mammalia; order Afrosoricida; family Tenrecidae; genus Nesogale; species Nesogale talazaci. The sequence continues at coordinate 70,270 of PVJH01005151.1, forward strand.
CTGCTGGTCGTGGGAGCTACTCATCCTTGCTCCCAGAGACCTGCTGCTGGATTCGAACCACCAAACCAACGGGCCACGTCCCCGCACTCAACCACTATGCCACCGGGTCTCAGGCCCGAACACTTATTTTTAACTTGGCTATAATCACCATTGAATTCTTTCTCCTGTTCCTACTTTCCTTTTTTCAAATCAATGACTCACAGGTTAGTGTACTTATCTCTAATGTTCCTGTTTAAAACCCCCAAACAAAAACACAACTCTTGACTCTTCTCAGTGATTTAAATTTTTTTTCAGTTATCTTACATTACACGTTTATCATGGTTATTTAATTTTTCCCATGGGTTGGTTTTATTATTTTGGTGACAAATCAAAATGTATACACTCAAAAAATAACCCATGTGTCAGAAATTCTGGAGTCATCTTTGAATCGTAACGATATGAGCAGAAGAGACGGCAGTTTTCTAAATATGCCAATTTCCAGTTGTGCAGAGGCAGTTCAATCTCCTACCCCAAATTAATTTGATATTTCTATGGGAATAACCTGGTGATTTCTTTACAAGCTTCTAGATGACATCTGAGACACTCATTCAGTGGTAATAATACACTGACACTGGATGCACTTTTCCACAAACAATAAGCAACTGGTTATATTCTTTGAATCCCAAAGAGGAAAGGCACAACTTCCCAAAGTAACTGTAAGAAATTAGCTACATTTTCCCCTGCACAATATTTCACCTGGTATCAGCAGAACATTAATCCTTGGCAAGTGAAGAGGTCAAAGGGTTTGTGAAAGTTAACCTAGGATTACCTCCAAATAACACAATAAGGAAAATATATCATGGAATAAACGTGCTGATTATTTCTCAGGAAGATGAATGGGTGCAATTTCAGAATCTGATATTTTTCAAAACTTGAGACTCAAGTTGGATAAACTTTTATTATGCTCCTTCCGTGAATATTTTAAGATTCAGGGTTTTTTTTTAACCAAAACAATTAATATTTTGTTGTTGCTGTTGTTGTTAGGTACTGTCATGTTTATTCTAAATCATAATTATACTCAGGCCAAGAGAAGGATATTTTGTCCAATCCTGAGTGAGCCTCACAATTATTCTTATTCTTGAGTCCATTGCTGCAGGCACTGGGTCAACCCATCTTGTGAACGGTTGAATAATCTTTTGTTGTAGGGCTTTTCTGAATATTGTGTATTATTTGCCATCTTTCTTCTTCTCCCCCTAGCAAAGGTCAATAGCACCTACTCATTCTTTTGACAAACGACAAAGTATCCAGATATAGCCAATATCTCATAGCAAAGAGAAACAAAATTGCCCACTCTTGAGAAGTCTGGGACAAAGGAATAAAAATCAACACATTTTTAATACTTTTGTCATAAAATAACTAGAAATTATAGATAAGCCATATACTTTAATTTGGGTTCTCCCAGAAAATCATCCTGAGATAAGGATTTGAGTGTACATAGTTCATTATGACTGTGGTTCCAGGAAGCTCTATTGGAGGTTAGTAAAGTGAAATAGACACAGGAAGAAAGACAGGCCAAGTCTTACTTCTGAAGATAGATTTCTTCTCTTTGTCCCTGGAGCTTACTGCAGGGATCTCTGGCAGGCTGTGAAGAATATGCTTGAGTTTTGTCTGCTGTGAGGTGAGAAGCATGGTCAATTTATTCCCCAACTCTACTTCCTGATTGTTTACACACTGCTCCCGATATCACTTAGTCCACGACACTTACTGCTTTCCTTCAGGATGGTTGCATTAGGTAAATCTGCTGCCTTGGACCACTTTACAATACTGAAAACTAAGGGTATTACTTTGAGGATTTTTGCTGACCTGACCCAAACTAGGATATTTTCCATTGCCTCACATGCACGTCAAATTGGGACATTGAAAAAGGAAGGGAGAGAAGAATCAATGTATTTGTATTGTAGTGCTGGAGAAGAATATTAAAAGTACCGTAGACTGTTAAAAGGAAAACTGATCTTTCATGAAAGAAGGTAGGACATTATGCTCCTTGGAGCACTTCATGTGACATATTTTGGACATATTCTCAGGAGAAACCAGTCTCTGGAAAGGAACATCATGGGCAAAGAGAGGACGGCCCTCGCAGAGATGGATTGACACCATCGTTACAGTAATGGGCTCAAGCATAAGAGAAATTGTGAGGATGATGCAAGATCTGGCAGTGTTTCCTTCTTTTGTTCATTGGGTCACTATGGGTTGAAGTACCTAAAAACAGCAACAGCCTGCAGGCTTGGACAAAGAACTCAGAGAGAGTGAGAGATGTGAATACAGACATTGACGTCTATGGCAGTGGTTCTCAAAGTACTTTCCCTGAGCCAGTAGTACCGTCAAGTGAAATTGTATTAAGAATGTAAACACCCATGCTACAACACCCAATCCTACAATCTGAAACTGGAGCTAAGGCCCCGCAATGTGTGCTTAATAAGTAAAGTGACCAGATTTTAAGCAGGACACCATTGACCAGGGTTAGTGTGGGGGATGGAGGAGGGGTTCTTGATTAAAAATTTGGTCTATATGGAGCAACAAAAGTTTTCATAGAACGCAAAAATAATATTGTGATATATTTATTTTAATTTTAAAATGCCACGGGATGTGGACAAATTGTTAAAAAGTGAGACATCTGGTCACCTTATTAATAAGCCCACCAGAGGCTTGTGATTTACAGTCAAATGTATGAACCACTAGTCTAAGGTAATGATTCTCAACTAGGTACTTTTGTTGTTATTTTGCACAGTAGTAGGTTGATTTGACCCTAAAGGATAAAGTAGAACTGCTAAATAGGGTCTCAATGGCTGTAAATTTTTGCAAGAGCAGGTCAACAGGTGAATTCCAACTGTTCACCTTTTGTATAGTGGTAGAGTATCTAGGTGTTGTGACACCAGGGGTTCTTGTTGCTTTCTAAGTATAACTAACAGAGCCCTGTTATATCAATAAGGAACCCTTCTGGTATAGTCATCTATGTACTGTACTGCTAACCACAAGTTTGGAAGTTCCAACATACCAGCTGCCTCAGTGTAGAAAGATGAGGCTTTCAGGACTTGTAAAAATCGTAAAGCCACAGAAACCCTAAGGAGAAGTTTGAATCTATTTTGTAGGACCCGCATGAATCAGGATTTACTCAATATCAGTGAGTTTAGATCCATTGTGAGATGTCTAACTGGTATGGTATTACTATCAGCTGGTGAGTACAAGTGGGATAAGAGCAGAGTTCTCTACGTCCATAAACTGTAACAGTCTCAGAAACTCAAAGGGGCAATTCTATTCTGTCTCATATGATGGGGTACCCAAAAAACCCTGGAATTTAATCTCAAAGCACTGGATAAAAAAATCAACCCCAAATAACCATATCACTTCATTTTACTTGATACATTTGTCAAATCTGAAATATTATTCTTGGAAACATTTTCCAAATTCTTCTTTTGGATAGCTGGTAGAAACTCCCTCATTTTCTCTTCACCACTTCAATATCATCAAATCACTGTCTTTTTATGTCCCTCTTCACTCATGGAAACAAAAAGAAATCACACAGAGCAAGGTCAGATGAGTAAAGTGAATGGAATAAGAGAGACATGCTGCTTTTTGCCAAAAACTGTCAGTGAACTAATGGAGTTCTATAGATCAGGCCCCTATCCCAGCTATGTCAACCCCCTCCCCAGAAGAAGGCACTACAGAGAACAACACTGAAGATACAACCCCAGGAGAGTGACAGGTCTGCTCAGATCACATGGGAGCAAACTAAAAAGGAGAAAGAGCAAGAGAAAACAGTATCCTGGTCCATCAAGTTTCCAGGACAATATTCTTACTTGGAGCAGCCAAAGCACAGAGAGGACCATAGGGTTGATCTCACCACAGGACACAATATCCCCTTACAGAGACAGTGCTGGAGACACAGTGCAGGAATTGTGCCCCAAGGAATTATGAAAATTGACTTTGGACTTAGGGAGCAGAGCTTGAAACTGCTTCACGCTTCATCAGAAAACATTCATAACAGTCACCTGACAGACCTGGAATTATTTGTAAGCTTTTTTGTTGATATTTCCTTTTTGTTTGTTTGCTTGTTTTCCATGTCTACCTATAAAAGATAGGCAGGATAAACAATCTAGAGGAGAAAACAACATGAATGAATGGTACAGTGGAGAGGAGATGATGGAGGAAAGGTTTGGGGGATCCAACAAACCCAGAGACAAGGGAACATCAGAGATCTAAATTAGATGGTGAGGAAGGCAGAGAATACCTGCTGGTGTTCCATCAAGTGCAATATAGCCAAGAGGAATTACTGAGTGCTAAAAGGTCAAACATGATAGTAAGAGGAAATAGAGGAAAGAATTAGGAGACAAAAGATATTTATAGAGATATAAACATATGCGTGTACTTATGTAAATATATTAATATATAGTGATAGGGATATAAGTGTGTATTTATGTACATATAGATATATTAATTTAGCAGAAGGACTCTACTTAAGTCCTTCCTCAATGCAAGAACACTTTATTCCAACTACCTGGCACTCTATGATGCTCACCATCACAGCATGATCACTGAAAACAAAATGGGTGCATAAGCGAATATGGTGAAGAGAACTGTTGGTGCCTGGCTATTATAATATATAGCATCTGGGCTCTTAAAAGCTTGGTGTTAAACGAGCTTGATGTTAAACATCCAGCAGGAACGCCACAAAGCTCACATGGACGTAGCACACCAACCCTTGTGATCATATCATATAAGGTGTAGATGGGATCAGGTCTTAGGCTTCAGAAGACCCCAAAAGCATAAATTTCAATGCAAATGAGGGGGGTTAGAATGGAGACCCAAAGTCCATATGTAAACAATTGTACATCCCCTCAAAGAAGGGTTACAAGGAAGAGACCAGTCAGCTAAGGTGCAGTATAATACCCATAAAACACACAACATTCCTGTAGTTCTTTAATGCTTCCTCCCCCCCACTATCATGACCCCACTTTTATCTTAAAAATCTGGTTATACCAGTGTGTATACACTGGTACTGATAAGAGCTCTTGACACACAGAATACATGAGAGATAAACCCCTCAGGATCATTAATGAGAGTGGCAATACTATGAGGGTATAGGAAGGTGGGGGGAGAAGGAGAACAAAAATGGAATCTATCACAATGATCAACATACAACACTCCATACCGAGGGGGAGGAACAATAGCTAAGTGGATGTGGAAAGACAGTAGACAGTGTAAAATATGAATATAAAATCATTTATAAATCATCAAGTGTTCACATGGTGTGGAGGGCAAAAAGGATGACCTGATACTAAGGGCTTAAGTAGAAAGAAAATGTTTTGGAAATGATGATGTCAACATATGTACGCATGTGCTCGATACAGTTGATTGTATGTATTGTTATAAGAACTGTAAGAGCACCCAATAAAATGATTTATTAAAATTTTAAAAAGAAATGTTGGTCTTCTTACTGATAATTACTGATAGTTTTTATATCTTTGTTTTCATATTAAACTATGATTTTGTATTAGACCAATGTTCAGTTTGTGAATCTTTCTATTTTTCCAGTACTTTGTCAAAATATTTTTATGAGATAAATTTCCCATTTTAAAAAAGTGGCACACTGGGATGACTTTGTGAGCAGGTGCATTGCCCCAATGGCAAAACCAATCACCTGTCTGTCATAAATCAGGCCTTTTTAGTCACACACTGTTACACAATCTCTTCAGACTATCTAAATAGAAACTTGATTAAAATTCTGGCCTGGTGGAACAAACACCAAGTGCATAACAAGTTGACATTTTCAACTGTTTGGGAAGTTGATGGACATCCAGAATGAGGTTTGTTATCAATCAATATTTCTTTTTTTTAATTCCACGCCAGCCTCAATCAACATTTCACCTTTTTGAAATAAGAAAAACATTTATACACTTGAGTTTTTCCCAAAGTGCTGTTCTTGTAAGCTTTCCTCAGCATCATAACAATTTCTATGGTATATTTCCTGAGCAGGAAACATTTCACAGCTGTACATGGTTCCTTTAAATCAGTCATCACAAAAAATGGGATTAGGGCTGAGCCCCGGTGGCATAGTGGTTGTGCGCGGGACTGCGGCCCAATGGGATGTAGGTCCAATTCCTGCTCACAGGAGCAAAGGCTGGGCTTCCTCCTCCCACCACCAGTGCAGTGATGCCTAAAAAAACCAAAAATGTGATTAAAGTGAAACTTTTTACAACAACGTCTACTCTGCCAGAGACAACCTTCCCAGGCACCACCACTGGATGCACTAACTCAGACTGAATTGCTTGATGTTCACCGAGGGGTAAAATACATACAATGAGAGCTCCATATCACCCAGTGCAATTTAGGGGGTACCCCTTATCGTCACTATGAGTTGGCCTAGGTTTGACTGAAGGCAGTGAGAATTTTTTTGAGTGACTATACAGCAATATAGCATATGTTAATATTGTTAATGTGGATTGTTACGTCCCCAATGCACAGGACAGTCTCCACAACAGCACATTATCCATACCAAAATGTCAACTGCAGCCAGGTTAAAAAGCCTGTTGTACACAGGGTTGTTCTGGGTTGTAACTAACTCAATGGCATGTAAAAACATGTAGCAGGTGTGGATGGGGGTGAAAGGCTATAGGAAGTTATCAACCTAATGTGCTACATTATTACTTTATAGCAAGTCTCTCTTTCTCTTTTGTATAAATGCCTGCTCTATATTTTTCTGGGTGGTATGTCTCTTTCAAATTCACGGTACTAACAAGTATTCAATTAACCAATGTAGCTTCAGTACATACACTGACTTTATACTTACCCCTTTCCACCTTGCGTAGTACTCTGCAAACCTTTATTTCACTCTATTTCAAGCACTTCACTAAATACTTTGCATAAACAGTTCTCCAGACCTTTCCTCTAAAGCTCCTCTAAGTGAACTTGAACTTCCAGCTGTTCGGTGAACAACTGTGCATGTTAACCATTCACATCTCCCAGGGACTTCTTTCATGCTGCAGGAGCTAGGATTTTAGCCTCCAAGACATTTGCTTTTTGCAATATAATCTTAAATATTTAACATGGGAATTCGGACTTGGCATATGTAATGAAGATTGTGAAATAGCAGACCTTCAAATAGATATTAAGGTTGATCATCCAGGTGAGTTCAATATCATCATATGAGTTCTAAGAGGTATAAATGAAAAAGGAAGTCAAAGGAAATTGGGAAGATTAAAAAATACATGCATCAGACTACTCAAAGGCATTACTCCCTTTGAAGATGTAGGGTGATGTAAGACGAGAAATATAAGTGGGCTGTATAAATTGAGAATGATCTTCTGACACTAAGCAAATAATAAGATCCTTTCGATTTGAATTACTAACAGGAAATTTTGCAGTTGAAACCATCCACCTGCTCCTCAAGAGAAAGTTGGGGCTTTTAGCCTCTCTCAGGAGTGACCATCTCAGTAACCCTCAGGGGCATTTCTATTCTGTCCTGTCTGGTATGAGTCAGACTTGACTTGATGGCAGTGAGTGAGAACAATACCACCAAATTCTGCCAGCACCCTGACAGCTCCAGGATTCTCCTCAGAGCCATTAGCTCATAGCTCAAAATAGCTAACACCTGATACCTTAAAGTCAACCTCGTAAGACCTTGAGCAGTGTATCTTAGTTGAGCCTATCTTAGCTTCTCACTTCTATAGAACTACGAACATGGTGTTGATTTAAATCACTAAAGTTGTGACAGTTTTTTAGGCAGCTATAGAAAACTAGTACACACAGTATTTCTCTTTATACTCCTGACAACCTAAGATAGGGTTTTCTATTTCTGTAATTTAGAAAATAGTAGCATAGTGGTATTGAATATTTTGAACAACATACAACAGTTATGAAGTCAGAGAGCTGGAGCCAGAATCTTGACCAATTTAGATCAAACTTTTCAATTCTATCTTCAAAAGGCAAACTATTAGAATCAAAAAGAGTCTGCTTTTATTTACTGGTTTATTTCGATTATATTTCCTAATATCTATGAATAATTGAGGCATTCACACTGAGATTAGATAAGTCTGATTTGAAATACAGTAATTTTTTGTGAAACAAAGACATGGCTTCAATTGAATTTCAGGGTATTAAATTCATTCTGATACTAATATCTGTAATATAGTTATAAAATAATGTTTGGTACCCAGCTGAAATGAACATAAACAGAATATGAAGATCCAACATTAAAAAAATCATCACACATAGTAAGAGCTACAGACTGTATTGCTGTAATACACTTTCTCAGATGGGCTGTTCTTTCGTCTTTCCCTGCCTCTTTCAAATTTGACCCTAGATATATTCTGTTGAAAGCAACATACCCTTTCACTACAAAGACATATTGAAATGTGAAACATTTGTCCTAACAGTGTGCAATGTTGGAAGATCTTTTTGGCACATTTCAAATTCTTACTTAAATTGGCCATGATGCACAGCAGGTTCTGTGAGGTCTTTTTTATAAATACAATTGTACTTAATTCAGTAAGAGAAACTTGAAGCAAATGGATTAAGTATCACACATTTTTATTTCACCTGCAAAATCTAGAGAAAATGATAGGCTACAAAAGATGTTTAAAAATGGAGATGAATAAATAAAATATGTGCACAACAGGATAACAATCTGGGACCAATTGTTGCTGAACAAACATTATTATCTTCCATCTGAAATTAAGAAGAAAATAGAATTACTAGAAAGACACCAAACTGGAATATCTGATTGCCGAATATACTCAGCTCCTGACAGGAATTCTAAGGAGAACTACTTGCCAGAGAAAACCCAAGTCTATGAAAGTAGCATCTAATTAGCCCAACACTTATATTAGGATAAAAAGGCGGATCTTTTATATAAGTGGATCAAATTAGTTTGTCAGGGAAATCTAGTGTCACTCCAGGTTTTGCCTCATTTGCCATAAGTTTGAAGGTATGAAAATATTTTCCCTGTGAGTTAAAGTGTTTAGAGACCTGACCATTTCTCAGTAGGTATACCTCTCTTTCCTGCCTGGATCATCCCAGCAGCCAGCAAACTGGTCTAATGGCTCCAGTCTTTGCCTCTCTAAAAATCTTTTCTCAATGTGCCAGCTAGAGAGATCCACTTAAAATGTAAGTGAAATTGGAGCATATTCTATTTTCAAAACACTCCATGGGGTTCAGTTTCACGTGGAGTAGATGTCCAAGGCTATTTATCCAGTTCTGACTTCATTCTCTACTAAGAGTCACTTGTTGCCCTTGAGTCACTGCTGACTCAGGGTGAGCCTATCTATATGTAGCAGAGTAGAACTGATTTTTCAGAAGCAGGTTGCCAGGGCTGTGTTTGGAAGCACATCTGAATGTATTTGAACAGTCAACCTTTCTGTTACTAGCTGAGCATTTTACTGTTCGTGCTATCCAGGGACTCTCTACTCAAACCAAAAATCAAACTCAATGCCAGTGAATCACTTCTGACTCATAGGACAACCTGATAAGACAGAGTAGAATTACCCCATATGGGTCTCTTAGTGTGTAAATCTTTATAGTAACAAAAAGCATCTTATTTCTCCAACTGAGCACTTGGTAAAGTTGAACTACTGACCTTATGATTAACAGCCCAACTACTACACTACAAGGGCTCCTTGGATTTCCTTACTACACTTCTCTTCGCTACTCTTACTACACTTCGCTCCTCTCCAGGCCATTTGACCTCTTTGTTTTCTTTCAAGTAAGTGAGACCAACTTCCATACTAAGTCTTCGCACTGTGCTTCCTACTTCTGCAACTCTCCCTCACATCTCCATGAATCACCCCAAAGGTGATCCCCTTTAAAGAAACTGCTTTGATCTTGTTGAAAATGTCATTCTACCACTCCAACATATGTGATCCCTTCCATCCTAATCTGTGTCTCTTTATCTGTATAGAGATCTATTCAATTAATATAGCTATTCTTGGTTATCTAGTTTCTTCCACAAAAATGGAAGGTCCTTAAGGGTCTGTATCTAGCAGAGCTGTAAAGATTTCTAGTGGTATCAGTGGTTTAAGTCCTGGGCTGATAACCACAAAGTTAACCCATCAGGTGCTCATCCAGAGAAAGATATAATCAATTCTAAGATTTTAGAAGAGCATTTAGTTTTAGAAGCACATTAGCTAGAATCAATATACTTCAAGCCATATATGAGACATAATTTAAAGATTTCCAGTAGCTTCAATAGAAGTCCGGGTAGTACTTCTATTAGGTTAGGCATTAAGTTGCTAACTACAAAGTCTTCTGTTCAATTCAAAGGCAGCTATGTAGGAGAAAGATGAGGTTATCTGCTCCCGTAAAGATTTACAATCTCAGGGGGCTGAGCCTTGGTGGCGTAGTGGTTGTGCGCGGGACTGCGGCCCACTGGGACGGAGGTTCGATTCCAGCTCCATGGAGCAAAGGCTGGGCCTTCTACTTCCACCACCTGAGGACAGTGATTCCCCCCCCCCCTCAAAAAAAAGATTTACAATCTCAGAAACCTTACAGAGTGTTGCTGGGAGTCTAAATAGATTTGATGGCAGTGGTTTTAGTTTTGGCTTTAGTAGCATCATTAAAAAGTAACAGAAATTAGATAAAATTAATGTAATACTATGCTCTATTTAGCCCAATAGATTTTAAGTATCATTATTTCTGAATAAGGTACTTGCTACTTTTCAAATGCTCAAAGACTAAAGGTAGCATGTAGTTTCATGTTAAAAAAACTTGATCTGGAAAAATACTGGCACATATGAATATGTCCTTCCACTTGTTGACATTCCCAAAGTGCCTTTTAACTAAAAGAATGAACGAAAGAGACTCCTGGGGTATTTGACTGAAGATACCTGTCTGGGGCAATGTAAATCAAATCATTCTACCAGTTCTTACTTGGACCAAAGCACCATCTCTAGCTCAGCACTCTAGCTCCTTCAGTTGACAATCACTGGTCGCCTAGTGATCACCATGTCTCTGAAAGGGCCCCTGCACCTCACTCCCTGCAAAGATGTGTGTTCTTATCCTTCTTATCCTGATACATATTAGCTTTTTTTTCCCTTGCAATCTAATGGCATTATTGAATTATCTTCTAATTATAAAAGCACTCTCACATATATATACAATTAGAATATTTTGTATATACTTTTAGGGGGGTTGTGGATTTGTTGAGCACTGGTTAAAAATCTTCATCACAGATTGAGACATCTGGTACGTTTTCAGGATACATTCATTTAAAATCACTCTCTAGACTCAATTTTTTTCTTACCTTATAAGCCCCATACCTTAGATAATTCCAACCCCCAGTTGAACTCTCAGCAACTTTGTTCAACCAATCTCCTTTTAAGTCCCTTTTGCCCACTTCACACTTGTCATTCAGTAAGCTCTCAAGAAAGCTCTTAATATTTCCTGATTCTTCCCAGTTCCACAAAATGGATTTTGACTTCAGCCTTCAATGTGCACATCCCTGTCAGCACATTCAAAGCAACCTTCTGAGAGTGAATGGCGTTTAAAATATATGTAACAGATGATGACTTCTCTTCTCACATTCAATTGATATTTATGTTGTATCCAAGTCTGTATAAGAACATACAAACTAGGCTTACAATTAGCAACATCACATATAGAATTTCAAATATGCAACTATATATGACTGGTAAGCTAGGAACACTGATGATACAATGGGGCTTCAAAAGTTCCTGAAAATTTTTCATTATCTTTTAAGTGCATTTTCTCATGAACTTTTTAAAACTTCCACACATGTCCCCAGTGTATGTAAACCATACAGCCACAAAATAAATAAATCTTAAAATAAGAAAAATATGTAGCAGATGCTATCTGTACATCAGTCATATCTTCCAGTCTTATCATTAAATTCCTCACTGGCTTAACTCTCATCTGTTGCTATACTTAGGAATTTTCTTGCCACCAGAGCCCATTTTGGCAGGAGAGCAACAAATAGTGAGTATTAGAGAATTAACACTCTCTGAAAGCAACCTTGAACGAGTGCCTCATAAAACCAAAAACCAAACTGCCATCCAGTCAATGTTGACTCATGGTGACCATATAGGGCAGGACAGAACTGCACCTGTGATTTTTTGAGAGTGTAACTATCTGTTACCTGAGGTAGAAATCCTTCTCCCACAGAGAAGCAGGTGGTTTCAATCTGTGGACCTTGTGGTTACCAACAAACTCATAACTACTATACCACCAGGACTCCTCTGCCTTGCATCATATGAGTTGGCGTAATTTGCCTAAGCATTGCTGGATAGATAGATTATCCATCAGATATAATAATGCTGAGCTTTGTGTGGTGTCTTGTGCCAATTTTTTTGGCCAATTTTTTTTCAAGTGGGTTATTTTTCAATAGTTTTACACAAAAATTTTTGCTGGCGGGTCACATCACTTCTATTTTAGAATATGCATTATCTTAGAATACAGAAAATAAAAAGAATATACAGATGGGCTATCCAATATACCTTAAATGTAGAATTACAAATTTATTATCATCAAATCTATATTTACAGCTTGAAAGAAATCATAAAATGTTAGCAGAATAGTAAGCATCATGTAAATAAAATGAACCTCTATTTAATTAAGAACAGTTAATCATTTTAATGGCTTCCTTGATGCTGTTTTATTATCCCTGTAAGGGTTGTGATATTTGAGTGATAATTGATGTGTTGAAAAGAACACAAGATTCTGAATTTTCGTTAATCTGTTTTGTGATGAATGGAGAATGAGTTTCATTTGGGAAACTACCTGTTCACAATCGATTTCTTCAAACATGTCTTAAATTTTCTGTGATTCAAGGCAGAATGAGCATAATTGTGTTAATAATTTTAATCACTATGCTCTCATCACTTCATTTAACTGTTTCCAGAAGGCTTTTGCACATAAATTTTCTCCATGAATTTTACAGTGGAATGAAAGTATGGTCTTCCAAGTTCCTTTTACAATAGAAGGACCCAAATGTAGCTGGACCCAAAGGCTGATAGTAAAGCGAAACCAACTTTCTTTATTGAAGAAAACTTGGAAGGAAATAATGCCCAACATGTAGCTATCCGTGCTTAAGTGATTTTCATCAGTGGCTTCAAGTTTTCTTCTTAAAGCTTTGAATTTGTCTTTCCATATTGTTGAGATTTTTAAGTCAATTAATGCCATATCCAGATTTTCAATTTCAAGGAAATTGAAATATTGCAGGTCCAAGACATTGTCTTCCGTTTCAGCAGGCTTTATTATAAAACTGAACATAGGACCATGGGCTTTAAAGTTATGAAATCAGTTTTCAAATTTGGTTTGATTGGCATCTCTGTAAGTTTTAAGTATATCTACTTCTTCACTTGTAATTTCTGTATGTGTTTTTAAATGGAAAATATTGAAATGTATGCTCACTAAGTCACCCTGTAAAAGAACTATCTTAGAACAAAAACTTTCCATTCTTCATGAAGTTTGAAAATTGTGTGTTCCGTGCTCTCTAAGTGCAAATTTAAATCACTGAAATTATTAGTAAAATCTGCTAAGGATTTTAAGAAGCCAATTTTCATCTTTGAACTGAGGGAAACTTTCACTGATTTCATTCATAAATATTTCAATTGCATCAATACATTCCAGAAAGCAACTTAGAACCTTTCCTCTACTTAACTAGCGAACTTCAGTATACATTAATACCTCACTATATTCACATTCGACTTCTTCTAAAATGTCTTAAATTCTCTGTGATTCAAGGCAGAATGAGCATAATTGTGTCAGTAATTTTAATCATGATGCTCATGACTTCATTTAACTGTTTCCAGGAGGCTTTTGCACATAAATTTTCTTCATGAATTATACAGTGGAATAAAAGTATGGTCTTCCAAGTTCCTTTTACAATATGCTTAAAAGCCATCATGTTTTCCTAAATATCACTGGAGCCCCATCAGTTGTGACAGAAAATAATTTTTTCTTCAAATCAAAAACATTTCCATTTTCAAATTTAATGAATTCTTGAATTCTCTTTAAAATGTCAAAACTTTTCCTAGTACCTAACATTGGTGAAAGTACACACAACTCTTCATGAATAACTGGAGAATCAATAGCTCCATAGCAAGCAACTATTACAAGCCTTGTAATGTTATTTATGTCAGTACTTTCATCCACAGACAAGTCCAACGAGATCTATCTCAAACTACATTCAAATAAAATTTTATTTGAATATTTGATATTATGTTTCATTTGTTCGGCTCCTCTAGGAGAAGACAGCACCGACAGTAGCTGCCTTGGGCTGTTTCACCAAATCAAAAGCATCATGGCACAGAGAACACGCTCTACCATCGACCATAGCGGTAAATCAAAAAGCACTCATTTTAATTCATTGGCAAGAATACCTACCAGTCGTGATAACTAAGAATTGTATAGTGGGTCACTAAAATTTTCCTAATGGGTCACTAGGTGGCCCGCCGGTCATCGCTTGCCGACCTTTGTCCTAGCGTTTCCATAGAGATGGTAAGCTACCTTTCTCCTCACCATTACCTTGTTTGAAATATATGCATGCTTAATTGCCTACCTTCCTTTCCCTTTCACACTTCACTCCTCTTGCAGTGTTTTATAGAACTATTACCCAGGGAATTACTTGCACTCAATTTCTTGTGCTGGGTTTTACCATTTGGGAAAACAACCTAAGATATATTCTGTGAAAATTTTCCCGGTTTAACACTGTTAGAAATGAAAACCATTTGAATGACCTAGAAATAATCACTAAAATCAAGATGAGCTTAACCAGTGATATGAAATCCCTGATAACTGATGGACGGATCATGCCTTTCTACTACTAAAAACCAAGTAATAATAAGGGGAAACAATGCAAGCTCCCCACCCCCCAACACTGTTATAGAAAAGATTTCGAACTCCTTTCAATAAACCTAGCAGTTTTCAGTAGGTCAGTGATAGTGTCAATGAAGCAAAGAAAAAACCAACTTGAAAATCATTTTACTAGGGGCTCTTACAATTCTTATCACAATCCATCCATCAGTCCATTGTGTCAAGCACATTTGTACTTTTGTTTCCATCATCATTTTCAAAATATTTTCTTTTTACATGATTCCTTGGTATCAGCTTCTTATTTTTCCTCTCCTTCTCCCACTCTTCCTCCCTCATGAACCCTGGGTAATTTGTCATTTCTTTTTTCACGTCTTACACTCATGATACCTCCCTTTACCCACTTCTAATTCAACAACCATTATGTGGTGTGGATTGTAGATGAAGCCCAATCATTCAATAACAACCTAAACCACTATTCTAAAGTTGATTTTCATGTCAAATTTTAGGATAAAGTAAAACTGTTCCCCAATGTTTCCATAAATATTTGCAGGAGCAAAGTGTCACATCTTTCTACCATGAAGCAGCTAATAGATTTGAATTGAGGAACAATAATAGGTGCTGGAATAAGCTCTTTTGTGTAGAAATCCCAGTATTAAGTTTCTACTTCATAATGAACAAACTTTACTGGTCAGGAACAAAACACATGAGAGATATTTCACTCTCAATTATTAAATAAGGACAGAGAGATTAAGGAATGGGAACATATCCAAGTCAAGAGAATAAACAAATGGCCCCAAAACAGAAAAGACCCCAGAAAGAGTTGTACTCTTTTTGGGTCATTTTGCATCCATTCTGCCTTCTGCTCACAGTGCTTTGGCAACCCATCCTTCTCTCATTTTCTGTGTATGATAGGTGTGAGATTTCATGGGAAGAACATGTGATGCAGTCTTGTCAAAGCCTTTCTGATTGGTTCTAAAACAAGACCAATGAGATGCCATATGTATATAGTAAGGTATCTGGGGAATTATCTTCATTTCTTAGTGTTGCTGTAATTGAAATACTGAATTTATCACTTATCCTCAGTGAACTGCTAGAGTCTCATCTTGCTTGACTTTGCAGTTTGTCTTTTCAATTTTGTTAGAGTTATGAAGATTTAAATTATATTTGCTGTTTCCCTTTGAGTTAGTGATTAATGCAATTCCAACTGAAATGACTTAAGTGGAAATAGTAAATATATACAGACAGAAATAAATAATGAGTAACTGAAATTCTTAAGCTTTTTATGACTTCAGTATTTTTTGTTTTAGTTGCCTTTCAGTTTTAGTTTCCTTACCAGTGAGAATTACAACACATGAATAGCTTGTGATTTTGGCCATAGAACATGCGTGCTTATTAAAGAGAAACCAGACCAAAGATTTTTCCTTTGAGTCCCAGAGAAAAGCAAGATAAATCATGCCATCATTCTGTCACCATGTTAGGTTCAGTACCACAAACCATGAACCATCGGAGCAGAAAGTAGCATAAGGAAGAAGACACCCTGCAATTTAGTGACAAGATTATTAGAGTCTCTTTCTCCTGTCTCTGCCCTTGCTTTAGAAAAATCCCCTTTTCTGTATTAGGAGGAGTACTGGTGAGGTAGTCTTTAATCATTGGGATGTGATCCACATGGCTGGCAGTTCAGACCACCATGGGAGAAAGACTAGGCTTTCTACTCCAATAAAAATTTACAGTCTCAAAAACCCATAGGGGTTGCTATGAGTCAGCACTGGATCCATGGTAGTGAGTTTTGATTTTCTTTGTTAGGGGAGATCATTGGAGTCCATTCCTTGGCCTCCTATTTGTTATCAATCTCATAGATAAAACTGTTTTTCTCCTTGCCAAAAGCATGGATTGGAGTACTTTGGCCTGACTTTGGCCATTTTCTTGTTGTTGTTGTTGTTGTTGTTGACACTATCACATGTGGTTGCCTTCCTAAACAAAAGAAAAATTATTTTCTTACAGTTTAGGATACTAGACATCTGAATTCAGAAAACCAGCTCTAGGGGATGACTCTGTTCACTCTGGGGAGGGTCCTTGCCTCAGCTTTGGTAACTCTGACTTCTTTGGTTCATCACCAATGCTCATATGGCATCTGTCTTTCCTGTTGGAAATTGCTCCATTCTGTGCCAAATCACTTTATATGTCTCAAAATTGATCAGCTTTAAGGCATACGCTACACTAACATTATTATTATAACATACACTTATTATCATTTCAAA
This sequence comes from Nesogale talazaci, assembly GCA_004026705.1. Taxonomy (NCBI): domain Eukaryota; kingdom Metazoa; phylum Chordata; class Mammalia; order Afrosoricida; family Tenrecidae; genus Nesogale; species Nesogale talazaci. Next base: position 87,330 of record PVJH01005151.1, read on the forward strand.
GAAAACCTTATTCATCAATGAAGTTGCATCCATAGGTATAGAGTTATTTGAGGCATCAACCATTTGATCCCTAACAGAAAAAGAACTCAGATTTTTTTTCTAAAGGATTCAAACCAGGAACAAAATAAATTGTGCAAGGGTTACAGTCATGTGCAAACAAATAAGAACCAGAAATATGAGACTAAGAAAGGAGCATGATGGTAACATCTTTTAAGTCTCTCCCTGGAACTGAGTGTGAGGTTATTCCTGTTTGAAGAGTTGAGTGAAACACCTAATTACATTAGTACATAGTACAGTTTTCATTCAGCTGTCTATTTACTGTAACTGAAAGGGGAAAAAATCAATTAGAGCCATAAATTCATTGCAATATAGACTTTTTCTTCCAGTACAACATTGGCAACCTCTTTCAAGTGGTCAACAATGATTGCCAGGATTTTCTGAACATTTTGCAGGGACATATTAATTTTATTTCTTTTAACAACATTAGAACATTATTCCCATGTAGAAATCTATATGTTTATGCATTGCAATTCTATTAATTCATGTTTCCCCCTCTTTAACAAATAAGGCTAATTCCTTTCAGTTCTATCAGAATCAATTTTATGAAGATATACTCTCTTACTACTATAACTTCTGTTCTTGATTTCATGAAGTCTATTCTCAGAAGTACAGTCAGAATGATTTTAAAGTTGACAGCTCACATCAGTCATTGAGTCAAACCCTCCAGTGGCTTCTCATCACCTTCTGGGCAAGACAAAGGACCTTACTGTGTCTGATAATGACTCAAGCCATCTGGTTTCTATCATACTCCCCAGGTACTTTCTCATTTGTTGGGGGTCTTTTAGCTGTTCCATAGACACTCAATGTCTAACCCCCTCCCCCCCACCATTGAGGTCTTTGTAGCTGCTTGGGACCTGTTTATACTTCTTGGGATGCTTTTTTTTCAGATGTCTGCAAAGCTTACAACTTCTCATCTTAGGGGACTTTGCTCAGCTGCCACTTTTACAGTGAAACGTGCCCTGATCATAATATGGAAATTATATCTGCTCAGAAGTAGCTCTTCCTAGTCAACTCTTCCTTTCTTTATTTTCCTGAAGTGCTTGTAGCTCCCTGATATGCTATATATTTGACATATGCTTCATTGGTTTGCCACCCCAGAAGGGAGACCTGTGAGGATAGAGACTGCTGTCTTCCCTGATTCCTATCATCTCCCTAGAGCCTAAGTGAGTGCTTGAGCTCTTTTAGGCCTCCAGTAATTCTAGAGTTATTGTTTTAACTTTATTCTCACTGTATGTGCAATGAATCAGATACATTAGCAGGAGACTCGGATTCAAGCCTAAGTGATGTGGGAGAGCCAACTGTGTTACTTAAAGTGTTCTTTATTTGTGTTGGATGATTTGGGCACTGGACTTCCTGACAGTTACTTCCTGGTCAGGGGATCCTTGGGGCATCTTAGAGTGCAGTTGGTAGTAATTCCTGGACTCTATCTAGTTTGTTTCTTCAAACATTCTACTGATTTTATAAGATATTCATCTCCATTCATGAATCCCTGGGTGCTTATTCTAGAAATAATGTATAACATAGTCTTCAAATGAGCACCTAAATCAATAGCATATATTTCAAATACTAGAAAGTCATGAAGTTATTCTGAGTTCACTTTTACAGCCTGCCTTATTTCTTAATTGGTCAAATAAGTAATATCACATAAGTGCCTATATCTAATTTTTAAAAAAGATTGTTTGATTCAAGAGATTTTGGTTACTAGCATCCCTAGAGTCAAATTTCGTAGCCTAATTAAAAGTCTACTAAAATTTAAAAAGTTACACCCAGTTTGAGCATTTTACTTGTTTACATTAAAATAGTCATTAGTGAATATTGACATATAGTTATTTAAAAATATTCCTGATAAATTTTAAATTATATTGTTATACTCTTAAAAACACCCATAGTTCCTAGTGGGTCAGATTATTGGTGTTTGGCTAGTCCACTAAAGGATGATCTGAGTGATTCTCTGAAAAGTAGTAGGTCGTACAGCTGTAGGGAAAGGACTTTTCACCTGATTGCAAAGGCATTGGTAGAAATGGGAAAGACCTTTCAAAGCCTGTACTGAGACCTTACCCCAATACTCATTGCACAAACAATTCTGAGGCTGCAGCAAAAAAGTGGTAGAAAGACACAAAAATTTTTCTTAGAATAATTGCAATTTCACAGGAAATGAAAATTTGAATCCAAAAATTCACTTTCTACCACCAATAACTTCTTTCTTAAATTAACAGCAAGCAAAACTCAGATTCAGGGTTTAGAACTAATTTTAAACATTATGGAAGATAAATCATAGAGCTTTGGTTTATAAACTTTAACAGTCAAAATTCATTTATAATACTAAGTAATGATCTATATGGACTCTAGAATGTAAATAAATGGATTGTAACTTCTGAGTACTACTGAAAAGTACAGATCTCTCTCTTTGAAGAATGCCTAACATGCAGGTCAAGTAGAATTCTGAGTCTTTCATTTTCAAGGTGGCCATGAAAATGACCATAAAGTTATAAAATGTGACACCTTAATCAAAGCCCCCGCTGTCAGCTAAATACATGCAACTGTACTTTATAGCAAAAACAAGAGATGTCAGATTGTAGAGATGAGAACAAAATTGTCCTTAGTGATTCACAGATTATGAATACCATGGTATCAAATTACCCAGAAAACAGAGTAGTAAATCCTCCTAAGAGACATATTTCCAATTTTCTTTTCAGTTTCATTTTGGAACAAATTTAGATGCAGTTTTATTCAAAAGCTGACATTTTCCTTCAGTACATCTTTTCCTGCACAAAATATGTGTAATGGATCTGCGAATAGCTTTGGAGACCATTAAGCTACAGAAGCATGAAATCAACTAGAAATTATTATTTTAAGTCTACGCACTTGTGCATAACAGGAGGAAGAGTGTGTCAAATAACCCTTCCTCAAAGGCTTTCCAAGTATTCTACATACAAATGGGGCTTTAAGTTTGGAATACAGATGTGTGAGGAGGCACTCCAAATCAAGGGATTGGCTTCCTGTCTCTGCTAGGAAATAAGACAAAACACATGCCATTTTTTCCCACTGTCATTTGGCCTTTGCTTCACAGTCCCATAGTCTCTGTGCCACAATCTCTGGTGCTTCTGGTCTCAGCCTTTTCCACTTCAGAAGGAGATCTGGAATGTGCTCTTTCAATGCTACTAGACTTCTTCTCTCTTCCTAACTCAAAGATGGTCATCGTTATAGCCAAGGAAGTACGAATGAAAACTTATCAAGGGCCTCTATTAGTGTTCCATATGCCCTGTTTCCAAAGTCTCATCCAGTCATTTTGTGGGAGTTATAGACACTTGAATAGAAAATCATTATTGAGACATAGTAAATCTCACTCCCACCACTATAGCATTAAGATGTTATAGAAAAGTTAGCTTTTACACTTGAATCCTTGAATTGACTTAAACCTATTTTTTCTGTCTTATTTTTATTTAACAGCATTATAAGGAAATCCTACGATGTGGTGAGATGAAGTTCTTCCTATGGACACTCTCTATCCCTAAATTGAGCAGCCCACACACAGTCACAGGTTGGAATACACAAATAAGGGATAAAGGATTCTAACTTGGAGATTGGTAAATCTTACCATTCTGCCCCCTCAGAATTAGGAACACGCATCCCAATGCTATAGACTAGAGAAATAGCCAGTCAGTATTTGAGGCAGAAGAAGAGGCATCTTTAACATGTTTACCCTCTTAGTTTCCTAATAAGTCTTATAATTGTGAAGATTTTCTGTGAGTTACATGTGGAGATTTCAATACAGCCTAGAATTAGAGTGTTATGTGGAACAACAGATGATTGTTGTTAACATGAGTGAAGGGAGTTGGAAGTGGAGTCATACTTGACTCTATAGGAATCATTCTTGGACAATGTGCAGTTAGGTTTCCTGTTTCCATTGTGTAGTCAGAGTAGATCAGATGTGACTTCTACACCATTTCTTCACGTAGACTAGTTTGTTTTAGGATGAAATATGTCAATCTAGACTAGGCAAACTTCTTTTAATTTTTGATTTCTCTCTAATTGTTAGAGAAGTTCTTGTTTTTTGCTCAAGCACTTAAACTAACAACGTCATTCGTTACTTACTAAATTCCATTTAAATCATGCTTAATGTTTTCAAATGCCTGATTTAAAATGCAAATTGCTTTCAGAGACACTAGATATTCTTTTAGTTTACTAAACTAAGGAAATTCACCAGCTAAAAATCGCTAGATCTATCTGTGCATCAAATATCAGGCTTGTTTCCTTTTACAAATAAGTGATGTGAATCACAGTTAATCCTTGGGGTAACAAACTTCATTCTCAACTTCCCCAGTTATTAAAAAACTAGGGAGAAAACCAAAAAAGATTGTGAAAGGACCTGGGATTGTTTGAAAGACACCTTCTGAACAATAGTCCCAGATCAAAACTGAAGTTAAATGAATTTGGTAAGCTTTGCAAGGGAACACCCATATGTCCCACTATGTGTAGTGTGCTTATGCAAAGGAAAATCCCCTCTGAAGTGATTAGCTGAGGTTGTTTGTATGTGATCACTGTAGCTGAGATGCTGTTTGACTCTCCACTAGCTTAAAGTGGATTAATGAGACTTAAGAGATGGAAAATTGTTTTGTGCAAAGCTCACCATGCTTTAGGAAATATAAATGAAATCACTGTCCTATGAACTTAAATCTGATTTCTATTAGTTCAAAATGATGAAAATCCCCTTCTAAAAGTTTAACACAGAAGGGATTGTGGCTTGTCAATATTCACATTGTCTAATTATCATTAAACATTTAAACAGTTTTTTTTATGATTTTTTTTCTTCATACACTGCCCGATGTGTCCCTTAACCCACTTCCCTGTTGTCCACACCCCAGGGAGAAGGTTATATATAGATCCCTACAATTGGTTCTGTGTTAGTTCAGGTAGACTAGAGAAGCAAATTCATAGACACCCATATGGATATAAGGATAAGGTTTATATGCAAGAGGAATGGAACATTGAGAAAGCATCCCAACCCAGTCCAGTTCAAAGTCCTAAGTCCAATATTAGCCCATATGTCTGACACCAGTCCAGAAAGTCTCCTTCTGACTCACAAAGTCACAGACCAGTAGAACCAGAGTCCTGGCTCTGGCGGGGGTCCCCTCATGGCTCCTCGTTTCCAGAGGTCAGGCTCCATCAGCAGCATCCAGTGGTGATAGAAACAACTCAGCACTGGCCGGCGTCTTCATCTGGCTTTTCTGGCTTCAGAGGTCTGGTTCCATCAGGGTAAGACCGTGTGACTCCTCCTCTGGTTCCAGCGGAGTGTCCAGTTCCTGGGACGCTGCCATCTTGTCTTGTCAGTAATTCATCATTTCGGAGACTCAGTCAGTCTCTCTCTTCTCCAATTGGGAAATACCACAAGACTTCCCAGAATTTTCAGGAGAAAGCCATGCCCACACAGAGGCCTCATTAGCTCCTCAATGGCTATCTCCAGATTGACAGGCCAGACTCCACCCCTACATCCCAATCATGAAATTGACACCAATTACATGACCACATCAGGTTCTCTCTTTCTAATCCACCTTACCTTCACCCTCCCAGTATCACTACTCTCACCACTGGCCCTGAAGGAATCATCTATCCTGAATTCCCCATGTTTCTGATTCTTATCTATACAAGTGTACATCCCCTGGTCTAGCCAGATTTGTAAGGTAGAATTGGGATCATAATAGTGGGGAGGAGAGGATGCTTTTAAGAACTAGAGGAAAGTTGCATATTTCATTGTCGTTACCCTGTACCTTGACTGGCACATCTCCTCTCCACTACCCTTCTGTAAGGGGATGTTGCTTTACCTAATGATGAACTTTGGGTGCCCAATCTGTACTCTCCCTCATTCATAATTTTTAGTTCTTTGATGCCTGATACCTGATATCTTTGAAATATTGTGGTCACATAGGCTGATGTGCTTCTTCCATGTGGGCTTTGTTGCTACTGAGGTAGATGGGCACTTTTACTTTTCTCTTGTCCTACTATCATGCTCTGCCTTCATTTGGGTTTCAGTAATTTCTCTCTATTACATTATTCTTTATCAATCTCTATCAGGCCCCTTATACCCACTTTGTCATTGATTTTGAATCACTTATTGTTTCGTTATCCTTGGGTTGGTCAACACCACCTTCTTTCCCCCACTTCCCCAACTTCCAGGTCCCCCAGGAACCATCAGCCTGTTGCTTTCTCCTCCAGACTATTAATTCAGTCTATCTTATCTAGATAGGCTTGCAGAGATAATATGTACAAAATATATCAACTCTTCTTTATGTTTTAGGAACTGCTACTCACATCTTTGATTGTAGTTGTTGATAATTTCTCTTAATATCATGAAGTAAACCTATTGTTTCAGTCACCTAATCTGGTATCAATTTGAAGTCCAGTCTGTCAATCTGGAGATAGTCAATTATTCCTCTGTGTGAGCATGGTCTGCTCTAGAGAATTTTGGGAATGTAGAAATTCCATCTTGGAGATGGAGACCCTCTCTCTTGGTTTACTTCCTTGGAGACCTTCTACTGACAACACTAGCTGCCTAAGAGACTTGACTGACAGAGCTAGGTCCCTGTGAGACAACCCTGAGAAGTCACAAAGACCTACCCTGATGCAGCAAGAAACCTGGACCTAAAGAAGCCATGTGGAGACTCCTGCCAGTGCTGAGATGCTTACAATGACAATAGATCCAAAGACTTTCTGCCCACTGGCTTGTGTCCATCCTGCATTTGACATCATTGCATGTATTTTGTGAGTCTGAAGGGCTTTGCAGATTGCTGTCAGGCATATGGGCTAATATCAGACTTATGGACTTGATCTGGACAGGGTTGGAATGCTTTCTTAATGTACAGTTAACCTTTATATGTGACTCTCTCATATACATATGTGGGCTTATGAATTTTTTTCTCTAGTCTACCTGGACTAACACACCTATGAATCAATGTATTGTTTCTCAAAAAGCCATCTGATTCCATAACAAAAAATAGGGTGAGGGAAAGGCCAAGAAGACGAGCAAGTGAGGCTAGCATATGCTGACAACAGTTAACATGTTCAACTACTTACTGTAAGATTGGTGATACAAATCCACCTAGAGGAACCTCAGAGGAAATACTTTGATATCTACTTCAAAACTGATAAATAAGCAGAAAACCAAAGCAACCCCCCCCCCAAATATGCCTCAGAGCACAGTTCTATTCCGACATCCATGGAGTCCCCATGGGTCAGAACAAACTCATTGGAAACTGGTTTGAGGAAAAACAAAACATGATGCCATGTAGGATAATGTTATTTCTGCAAGAGCAATAGTTATCATTCTATCACATCATATCATATAGGTTGCTTATTTAAAATATATAAAAATAAAAGCTATACCTCATGATTAGTAATGACCCACTGATTATATACCCATAAAATAAAGGATCTTTAAAAGACAAGGGAGTCCCAGGGATGCCTTATTCTTTCTTTGATTCTATGAATATCTCTTATTCCAGAATTTTGTGATCTTCTTTCTTCCCACTTTCACAGAGAGTAAAGCAACTTTCAACAAAACATCAAAGTTAGTGATATTATAAATATAAACTAACCATCTGTTTTTATATCCTCTTTTTCTCTATTGATTTTTGAAAGGTACTTATAGAAAGTTATATTTCTGAACACAGACATTTATGAAAAATAAAAAGACCTATTGAAAAATTATTATGTCATTCACCTTTGCTAAAGAAAACTTTATTAGCCTCTAGAATTTTAAAATATTTATGCTGTATTGAGTTTGCGCTGAAAGTTTACACAGTAAATTATATCCACCTTTAAAATGTTCTTCATATATCATTCAGTTAAATTTTTCATATTGGGTCTCCTTTCCATTCTGGTTGTTCCATTTCATTATTCTAGCACCCCTACATCCATAGTCTTCTCATTGTGGAGAGGGTGCACATTGTTCATTGGTTCTCAAGTAAATTATCATTTTAGGGGGTTCAAATAATGGGCACCTAGTCTGTTGTGATATCACTTTATAATGCCATAATGCCTTAACCTGGAAAAACACTCCTTTAAGGTGGGGGGAGCAATAATTTGTAAAAAGAGCTTAATGACTAACACAAAAAATAACAGATCATAGGGAAAAATGGACATTATCAACCCATGGATGTTCTTTTTAAAATTCTTCGACCTGATACAGATATGTATCTTATATGTGAAAACCATTAAAATGGCATATATTCAAAATGAGGGAAGGCCATCAAAACATGACAAGAAAGCAATACCCAATCATCTGGTCTTTTTTCATTCATTGTTTCAGCTCATCATTACTTTCGAATAATGTTGTGTCTGTGTTACTTAGTAAAAATCTGACAAGCCTAGAAATAGACTCCCAGAAGTTTAAATCTGGAGCTACCTCCACCTGTCACAAATGCCTTAGTGGTTCAGTGTGTTGAGATTCAAACCACAAGATCAGCAGTTTGACCCCATCAATTGCTTGGTATGAGAGAGATGGGCTTTCCAAAGCTTCTCATGATTTTTAGCCTCTGAAACTCAAAGTAACAGTTCTACCTTGTCCTATAAGGTTGCTATGGGTTCAAATCAATTCCAAGGAATTGTTTTACTTTGTTTTGATTTTACCTGAGTCTGTGTGGTGAAGTGAATTTGCGTGGTATGGCTCTTCCAAGGGTGGGAGCATTGCAAACTAGTATAGAAGATTGACAAGTTTGTCATTTTTTGAGAGGGAGATATCTCAGAATCAAGAAGAGAAGAAAGCCTGTGATCAAGAAAGATAAGCCACAGTAAGAGCAGCATATATGAGATTCCTGCCTAAAGTGGCAGAAGCAGCAGTGGTTGCAAAATGAACAGTGGCCAATCCAGGTTCAGACCACTACAGAGAGCAGACGAACAATGCTGAAATCATGAAGCCAAGGTACCACATAGTTGAGAGTCTGAGGACTGAAAGAGGCTTAGTTGCCTCCTTAAGAGAGGCATTGCTGTGGGCAAAGACTTTTCTGATTCTGACTTGTGGTAACCTGTTGACATTCTAATCAACTACCATAATTGTTTTATCTTAAATTCTGTGTAGCCAACAAACAATCAAACTCAACAGAAAAGTAAAAGAGTGGGTTAAACAGCTGGTGTCAGAATAAGGTAAAGAAGGGCCTTGACTTGTCTGATTTCTTCTTTGTGCAATTAGCTTAAGCGTCTATCTCTCTCTCTTTTTTTTTTTTTCTGATTCCTTACTTCTCACTCCCGTCTCCTCTCCCCTTTGAAGCCAAAGGCTGTCAGATGCTAACACATGCCATTTGTTCACTTTAATACAAACAAGCTAGTCATCTAGCAACCAAAAAAATACCTATCATTACTATTAATATTACCAGTATGTTTAATGCATACAAATTTCAAACATATAGGGTTGTGACTGAAAAGAGCACATTAGGATTGTACAAGTAGAATTTTTTCCCTCCTCCCATGTAGTTGATACCAACTCATCACAATCCTGTCAGAGTAAAACTGATGACATTTTAAAATCTTTATGGTTGCAGACAGTTTCATATTTCTTCCTCAGAGATAGTGGATTCAAATCATGGACATTGTGGTTAGTAGTTCAATGAGTAACGTACAAAAAATATTTCTGAAAAATTATCATGCTTTTCATTACTGATCTGGATATTTGTTGCTAAAATTTCTGCCTCATTCTGAACTTAAAAATAATAGAGAATTATTGATCAACTGTGAATTCTACATATTCATTAAGGTACATGACAATCTGAAGGAGATTAAGCAGTCCAAGTAGTAATTTCTAGTAAGCAATAGGAGAAATTAAGGTAGAACTTATATCATATTTTGTCATGAGAACAGAGATGAAATAAAAATACTTAAAATAATTTTGAAAAGAAAACCAATATGTCAAGAAAAATAGACCAAAAATGCTTGTTTTTTATGTTTATAATTAAACTGCTCTTGTAACCAACACAATAAAGGAGTCCAGATGGCACTGTGGGGTAGGTGGTGAGTTGCTAACCCCAACATTCATGGTTGAATCCACTTGCTGCTCCAAAGGGAGAAGATGATGTGATCTGTTCTCTTAATGAGTATATGTCAGAAAACCTATATAGTGTTGCTATGAAGCAGAATCAATTCAATGGCAGTGGTTTGGGGTTTTATTTGTTTGCTTTTTGTTTAGTCTCTTTCAGCTCTCGAGACTGAAGCTAACATAGAGAAAGAAAAGAAGTTAATATGACAGCTGCCATAGTATTAAAACTTCTATCAAAATTATGTTTGCTATTTTAATCTTATGCCAAAAGTATTCAAATATATTCAACCTTCAGGCTAGCTTTAGATGGAGAGAACAAAACTGATAATATGAAAAAGTGCTTTTTGTGTTCCCCAAATCCCTGGCACAGTAGCTATGAAGGACAGAGGCAGTGGCCAGCATACAGAATTTAAGGTGAAATGATCAGATAAGGGTCACAAACTATTCAGTTGTGGCCAAGATAAGCCTCAGATTAAATCTGATGTGGAAAAACTAAACCTCTTTGAAAAGATTTATAACTTCTAGAATTAGAATTTTATAAATATACTTCCTTCAGCGCTCACCTCATATCATCCCACTTCATTCATTTGAATGTTTACATTTGTCTTCTAGGTCTTATCCTGTCCTTTAATATTCTCTTGATGTCCCATGCTCTATGAAAATATACCAAGCTTTTAAATTTAAAAGATATAATAATCAATATTACAATGCTTATATTAAGCAGACATATCAATTTTTCTTCACTCAACCCAGTTGATTCCACTATTTGCCACAACCCAAAACTGAGGGCAAATTTTTTATTTCACGAGCCCTGGTGGTGTAGTGCCTATGTATTGGGTTGCTCACCACAAGTTCAGTAATTCAGAAATACTAGCTGCTTCATGTGAGAAAGAAGAGGCTTTTTACTCATAAAAAAGTACAATCTCAGAAACCAACAGTGGTAGTTCTTCCCTGCCCTAAAGAGTTTCCATGGGATAGAACGTATTTTATTGTAATGAGTTTGAATTTTTTTGTTTTTTTTAAGCGAAAGCATCAAATTCATTCTATTAGCCACCCCCCCCAAAAAAATTAGCAATGTCAAGGAGTTCAAGAAAGAAAAGGATGTTTAGAGATTGATTATGGAAGCAATTGTACAATTCTCTTTGACATAATTAAACTATGAAATAATATGGCATATATTAACTCTCATAGAACAAATTTTATAAAAGAAAAAGCATAAGTCCAGAAGTGGGTTTGGGGCTCACATTAAAGCTAGCTCCAACTTAAGAAAAATTTGTTCTTATTATTTTTATCCCGCTCATTATTTGCCTTCAGGATAAATTGATATAAATGTGCCCAGTGTTTGGGGTCTTAAAGGCTTGTTTACAAATAAGAAGTCATCTGAGTGTGAAGTCAACTCAGTTCACATGGAAAAAGCACACCATCATCAGACACTAAAGCTTTCCAAAATTTTCTATATTTTTGGTTTGAATTATTTTGTGTTTTGATTGTTCATATTTATGTGTATATAATCCAAAATTGAAAGTGGATCAATATCAGATCCTTCATGTGAGAATCCAGTATACAGGGGCATTGGATGATCTTGGGAGCCCAAGATCTGTTTGTAGAATACATAGGAAATAAACCTCCAATAATTCCTCCTATCTAAAACTGAGTGGTGGGAGAGAAGTTGTCACTAAGCAGAGTGCTTGTGAGAGAGGAATATAAAAGGTCAAAGGCACAAATCTGAATTGAATAGTTAAAATTTTGTCAGTAGATTAATTCTATGAAGGAGACTAGGCCTACCTGAGCAGCTGTCCAATTTTTTCTGTATTTTTTAATTTATTTTGCTTTTTGTTTGTTCATATTAAGGTGTATTTCAGAGGTGTTATACAATGTAAATCGAGGTTGCCTTCTTGAAGGTGTGCTACATGCTTTTTCATTTTTCGATATATGAACCACAAGGTGGTTAACCTTATGGAAACAGCAAGTAGAATAAGGGTTTTAGGGAGAAGGGTACAGTTGTGATGGTGTATGGTGGTTAAAGAATGATGATGTAAAGGGGTCCACATAGAAAAAAAATGTTTGGAAACTGATTGTGGAAACAGTTGTCCAATTCAACTTGATGTGATAGAAATATGGATTATGATATAAATATCAAATTTCTATGAATAAAAATATATCATCCAAATGAATATTTAAAGCCACCCGATCTTGAGGTAAACTGGTTTCACAGGTTTGGAAACAACTTCAAAATCTATTTATCATGTTATTAGTGCTGGGGCTAGTAGTTTCCTTCCAGTAGGTTTCAACTCATAATGGCTGCATTCACAACAAAACATTTGCCCAGTCCTGCTCCATCTTCATGCTCCCTGGTGTGCTTCAAACTATTGTTGATACTATACTGTGTCTTTGGAGCATCATCAAAAGGTTCACCTTATAGCACTATGTCATACAATAGTGTGTTATGATCCTTAGAGTTTTTATTGATTAATTTTTGGATGTAGATTGGCAGGGCTTTTCTTCTAGACTGTCTTACTCTGAAAATACTGCTGAAATCTGATGATATTTAAATTACCAGTAGTATAACTTCTGTTATCATAGCAGCAAACAAGTCACTGCAGAGTTACAAACTGAGGATTATAGTTCTTTATCCAAGTTAGCCCATAATGATGATAATATCTTCTCCTGGAAATTTGAAGCCCTCTATTCACTGCCATGGATTCAGTTCCAACACAAATAGACCATATTGTGACTATAGAACTGCCCCTCTAGGTTTCTGAGACAAGAATCGAAAGCTTCATCTTTCTACCTTTCTACTGGAAGAAGGTATGATAATGATAACATCATGATACCTCTGTTCTTAAAATTAGTTTATTCTAGAATCATGTTTAAATACCTAGAAATTCAAGAACTGGTCATTTTTCCCATTGTTGCTCCTAGACTTTTCTCCTTTTCCTCAAAGTTGGATAGTTTAACTATTGAGTGCCTTGGTGAATTCTTCTTGAGATTCAGTCTGGCTTGTGTCCTTTTGATTCCCTGAATCATTGCCTGATTTTCATTCATCAAACTGGAGAAGGTTTCTACCAAGAATTCCCTTGGTATTTTATGCTGTTGATGTCTTTGTTATGTCTTGTTCTTTTAGTCCAATTATTCTAATGTTGTTCCTCTTCATGGCAGCATTGTTCTCAGATATTATTCAGTTTCTCTTATTATCTTGTTTGACTGTCTTTCCCACTTTTCAAAGTCTGCCTGGTTATTATCTAAGTCACTGGTACAATTCTCTGCCTCTAGTCTGCTGGCGTAGACTGTAAATTTGCTACTTGTCTTTGTAACCATATCCCTTAACTCTTGTATTCCCTTTGATGTGTGGTCTTTATCTCCTCTATCATTTCATTCACTTTCTGCACTGCTTCTCTTATATACTAAATAAGTTCAAATAGCATTCTGAAGATTTCTTTCTACATCTGACTCTTCTATGAATGTCATTTTCTTCAGGTCATCTTCTGACAATATATTTTGTTTCTCCTGTTTTCTATTGAGATCATTGAGGCAGTTTGCTGTCTAAATGGCAACATTTTCCCTGGAGTCAAAGATCCCTAGGCACTCTCTTTGGGAAGTTGATAAGAATGCTTCTGTGAACTGCCTGTAGCCAACTGCCTCATGGGAAGGGGTGTGGGGTTACAGCTTTGTCCCACAGGGGGTCCCTTTTATACTAGCCTAGGGGTCCTGAAACTATGGCATGCAGCCCACATGCAGCCCACTGAGGACATTTATCTGACCTGCCAGGTGTTTTTACACAGCTGCCTGTCCTGCTTAGCAGTCAACTCATCCCAGGCCTGCAGTGTGCATGTGTGGAATGTGCGCCATACTCTCTGACTACCCTCCTTCTGTCTGTCTCTTGACTCTTCCTCTCAGTCTCGAATGTGATCGGATGAGTCACAAACTTGCTTGTGCAGAGCCCGCTGATGCCTGAGTACTGAGGTAAGAACAAGTTAGGATTTTTTTTTAAGCTATGAGGTCTATTTTTTTTTATTTTGCAGTTAGTAGGTCCTTTTGGTGGTTAATAGGAGCATTTTTTCTGAAGTTAGGAGGTCTTTTTTTGCAGGTAGAGTGTGCCATTTTTTGAAGTTAAGAAAGCCTTTTTTTTAAGTTGGTCCATTGGTTGAGGGTGGTTTCTAGGGGGGCTGCATCACAGTGATAACACAAACAGTGCTTAGTTCTTATGCAAATGGTCAGTGCTCAGAGATAATGCAAATAGTCAGTGCTCAATGGTAATGATAATAGTAAGTGCTCAGTGTTAATGCAAATGGTCAGCATTCAGTGTTGTTGCAAATGGTCTGTGGTCAGTGTTCTCAAGTGGGGGCTCCAAATTGGTAATCTGCCTAGGACCCCATGGTTACTTATTCCGGCTCTGCAGGCAGCTGAGTAGTAAGAAAACCAATTTAATTGACAGTAAGTTCATTTGTATTCTGATTGCTAGTCAGTTGTGAATGATGCTGTATGTTGTGTGCTGTGTAAGCCCTGGTTCACACTTTTGAGATCTCTGAGCAGTGCGAGTTCAGCCATATGCTTGTATGGCTGAACTCTCCATTAGATTCAGAAGAAAAAAGGCATTCATGCCTTCTTTTTTCCTGCAGTGGAATCTGATTGCATGTGTCTTCTCACCCATGAGCTCAGATTCCTATACAAGTTAACAGATTGCAGTGCAGTTCACACAGTGTAGTGTGAAATGGAAAGGTGGTGAAGGAACCGGCTCTGTAATCATGTTTGTCCCCACACTGCACCAGTGTGAGCCTGAGGTAAAAGCAGAGTTCCACTAACATGAGCAATGGTGAGGCTGAAATGATGTGGACTGGCACGGCTGCATTGATCGACACTGATAAGACTGCATTGATGGGCACTGATCAGACTGCACTGAAGTGCTGTACAGTTAATATGTTTCTGTGTGGGCAGTTATTGCTGATATATTGTTTTTGTAGCACTGTATATATGTGTATGTATGTATGAATCTTACTAATAGCAATTTGGAATCCCTAGGAAAACATGATATCAAGAAAGAAAAAAATTGACTTGGAATGTAGGATATTCAAAGAACAGTGGAGTTATGCAGTACAAAGAAAGAGCTGTGTGTTCGATATGCCAGAATATAGTGTCTGTGTTCAAAGAATACAATTTGCGTCACCATTATTAAACTCAACATAAAGATATATATATATATATATAGATAGATAGATATGATTGTTTGGAGAAGTGAGAAAAGATGGAATAATAAAACTGAAAAATAGATTGTTAACTCAGCAAAATACTTTTGTGAAGCTGAAGCAGCTAAATATTTCATCAGTGCGAGTAACTTTTCAAGTAGTCAAGCTAATAGCATGTGGTGGCAGACCATTCGTGGAGGGAGAATTTGTTGAAGAATGTCTTCTTTCTATTGCCAAAGAGATGTGTCCAGAGAGGACCAATTTATTTAGTACAGTGAGTCTTTCAGGACCGACAATTACATAAAGGATTGAAGATATGGGAGACAATTTACATCAGCATTTGCAAAACTCCTTTTCCTTTTTCCTTTTTCTCTTGGTTCTATTTTCCTATTTTTTCTTGATTCTCTACAAAAGTAATGATGTTTGTGATTCTACACAGCTTATAATTTTTATTTGTGGGACAAATGACTGTTTTGAAGTCACAGAAGAGCTTGCTACCCTGCAGGCATCAAAGAAACAACTATAGGAGAGTATATCTATGAAAAGATTTGCCAAACTGAATAGTTTGGAGCTGGTCTGGGCTAAACTAGCCAGTGTTATAAATGATGGTACTTCTACCATGGTGGGCCTAAGAAGGGAGTAATTGCTCACATTAACATGACCATTCTTGTCCAATTGCCATACAGTGCCTCATTCACCAACAAGTGCTTTCTAGTAAATCACTGAAGTGGTACTCTGTTATGAAAATTATGATATCTTGTGTTAACTTCATTAGAGCTAAAGCATTAAACCACAGACAATTTCAGGAATTTCTGTCTGAGCTAAATGTTACCGATGAAGATGTTCTGTACCACACAGAAGTCCATTGGCTGAGTTGAGGGATCAAAGCATTTTATGACTTACTTCCACATACTACAGCTTTTCTGCTTTCAAGAAACAAAGAAGTACCAGAATTCAATGATGCAGAATGAAAATGGCACCTTGCCTTTCTGACAGATTTAACAGAGCGACTCAACAGTTTCAATGTGCAACTTCAAGGAGAGGGGAAGCTCTTCTGTGATATGCAATAACATGTGAAAGCATTTGAAGTAAAATTAGGTCTCCTCATCATACAAGTGAAGGAGGAAATTTTCTGCCATCTCCCCACAATTCAAAAATCTGTTAGCGGAAAAACCATTGGTTGAATTTCCAAGCAAAACATGTGTGGATTCAGTGGGAAAAGTTGCAACAGGATTTCCAATTTAGATTTAAAGAGTGAGAGCTCATGAAAATAGTTCCAGGTCTAATTTCAGTAGAACCCTGAACCTCAGAGTGAATCCACTCTAGAAGGAGCATTAAGATGCAGTGCAGTAGAGTTCTGAACCAAATTTTCCCATAAGAAACAACTTAAAATGGATTAGTCCATTCTTGACCACCAATTTTTACTTTTATCTTGCCTTTTTATATAAAATATTACAGAGACATCTCAAAGTAAATAAGTTCAAAATTAAAAAGCATGTATACGGTAGAGATAAGAGCTCGAAACACAGGGAATCCAGAACAGATAAACCTCTTGGCACCAATAAAGAGTAAGGCAGTTGGGGAGTGGAAGACAGGAGAACAGTCACAATGTTCGACATATGGCCCTTGCCCCACGGAGATTGACAGGAGAAAAGTGAGTGGAATGAGGCAGTATTTGGTGTAAAACACAGAAAAAAAGAATAATTTATAAATTATCATGGGCAAATGAGGAAGGAGGGTGGGGAAGGAGGGGGGAAATGAGGAGCTGATGCCAGGGGCTCAAGTAGAAAGGAAATGTTTCTTTAAAGATGTTGACAACATATGTAAAGATGCATTGGACAAAATGGATTGTGATAAGAACTAGAAGAGTCCCAATTAAAAAGAAAGCGAGAGAGAAAGAAAGAAAGAAAGAAAGAAAGAAAGAAAGAAAGAAAGACAACATTTAAAACATTTACAGTATGCCCCACACCTTGAGATTAATTAAGATCTTGGTTTGTGGACATGGATGTACAGAGAAGGTATGGAGGTAGACATGGATGTGGAAAGGCGTTATGGAGAGAGAATCATTGTTTGGATGGGGAATCCCCTTCCATAAAATCAACTAGTTGCTGCTTTTTAGGAGTTTTTTGTTTGTTTTTTTGCCTTTTTTCATTAGGACGTGGCTAGCTTTCTCTAACAATAGAAATCTGTCTCATGTGGTCTGCTGTTGATGTTTCCATAACTATTTTCTAAGTGGGTTTACTACATAGCCGCAAAAGTTTTAAACAACATGTACTAAAAATGCCCATTTAAATCGAGTGACCAAAACACAAACTACTTTTGTTTACAAAAGTCACATGCATCAGGTCAGATTCTGATGTTTGTTTAATCTCTGATGCCAAATTTTCTCTACATTTTGTGTAAAAATACAATTGTTGAGTGCTGAAGTGGTTGAGTACAGGGGTTCCATTGTCCTGTCCTGACTCCAAGTAGATGAGTATTCCTCTGTTAAATAGCGAGCAGACCTGATAAAATCCACCAATCCATCCCCAGGGGTCCATTTCCCAGGACGCACTCACCTAATAGCATTTATACCTTTTAGTCCTCTGGCTTCTTGTCTGAGGGAGGGGTATACATTCTACAAGACTGCTCTTTCTGCAGTCAAGGCTTGATCGGTCTAGTGTCCCACCCCACATCCCATTATACCTTTAACTTTCAGTGTGCCCCCTTGTTAATATCTCACAACCAATTCAGATGAGGTGTCAAGTCTTGCACACTGAGCCAGATATCTGCTATGGAGATTCTTTAGGGACTTCATGACTTTTCTCCCATTGCTTGTCATTTGCACTCCCTTTTTGGGGTTGTTACCATTGGGCCTGGTCATTCTGGCTGCTCCTCTGAAACTGTACCTTCAGTGTTATCCTCTTGTGGCACTGTCATCTAGGAAGGGGATGTCATGTCTTGAGCTGGGGATGACCTTTGAACAAGCTGTTTTGAGAAGGAATATCACCCTCAAGATTTATCACACCACACCAGAGTGAGTTAAACTCTCTCTCTCTCTCTCTCTCTCTCTCTCTCTCTCTCTCTCTCTCTCTCTCACTTTGCTTTAGAGATAGAATAATAATCACCCCTTGGGTAGATTAGTGTCCTGACTTGCATTGTCAGCTTTTTGCTTACTCCATCCAATCCATCTGTTGACCATAAAGGCACATGAAGGGAGAAGGAAGGGAGGAGGAGGGGGTTGAGAATGACTTTCCACACCATTGCTATCTGATTCTTTCAATTTTTTTTGGTCCCTTTTCTTTTTTGATGACATATGCATCATTGTGTTTAGTCTGGTTTTTGCCAGAGTATCTGGTCTTCAGCCAGGGAACTTTGTACAATATGTACATTTTCCCCTGTATCTGGTCTGTTATTTGAAATTAACACAGTAAATTCATGTTGTACTTGCTCTTTTGTGCATGTCTAACTTTGCTCAGCAGAATGTCCTCCAACTCCATCCACGGGATAATGTGCCTCATCATTTCTTCACTCTTTTTTCAGGGATGTATAGTACTTCTTTGTGTATATATAGGAGAGTTTTTAAAATCCATTCCTCTATTGATGGTGGTTTAGACAGTTTATAATTCTTTGTGATTGTGAAATGTGTAGTGATGAACATTGGAGCACAGATATCTGGTCATGGTCTGCTATTTAGTTTTTCTGAGTATATGCCAATTCATGGAATTGCTGGGTTATAGTTATCCTGATTTCCATCTGGTTTAGGTATTGCCAAATTTCTTTTCACGGTGGCTATACTGATCTACAAGACTACTTGCAGTGAATGAGAGTTCCTATCTCACTACACCCCCTCCAACATTCGTTGCTTTCTGTTTTCTTGAATTGGGCTGTCCTTGTGAGGGTTAAGTGGTATACTCATGTTTTTTGCTTGGAATATAAAGCAAAGTTAAAAACAAACAATATTTTTTTAACACTGTTACTCAAGTAGTGGAAAATTTAAGTATGGAGCTGTTTAACAAACAATGTATCACTGCAATACCTTCTATTCATTCTTGCTAGGCATTGTTTTTAACATTATGTAGAGTAGTGACTCATTAAGTTTTCACAGAAACCCTAGGTGTTATGTATCAGTTTACAGTGTGCAAGAGAGGACACTAAGGTTTATAAATCATGCATCAGTGGCTACGTGGCTACACAACAATTTCTCAAGCTGTGTATGACTCTGCCATTAACCTAAGTACTGACAAATATTTAAACAGCATGCTTTCTACGCTCTCAGTAGAATACTTGTGGTTTATTCAGACTAGACCCACCTTGTGTACACCCAGTGATCTTGATGGTATTGATATCAATATGTCCTTTAAACTAAAGAATTGTTTTTGTTTCTTTCAAACTAAAATAAAACAGAGGTGCAAGTGTATCATATAGTGAAAGTTTGTATAAATTATTAAAACATTTGTCTGAAGCATCATTTATATGTCAAGGATTTTGTTTGTATTTGTTTTTCTCCTCCCTCATTAGCAACAGTCCCTTTAAGTTTCTGAATATGTCTCATTGTTATTGCAAATTACAGCCCATGTCTGCTTATGAAATAATTCTGTGTCCAAAACATGCATTCTCCAAAATCTTTCTTACTCAGAGTAGACTGTATATAATGCTTACAAAGAAATAGCAACCAAATGTCCATTCAGAACAAACCAATGATATGATGTGCTACCTTATTTCTGCTGGTTTGGTCCAACTATACATTTTCCTCAATACATATTAAGAAAATTTGAGTCCCAAGAAAAGATCAATGTAAAAAATATTATATATAAATGAACTGGTGAGTTGTAAACATTGTTTAAATGTTAGTGAATTATGGTTGATAGTGATCCCTTTCCTCTCTTGAAGTACATGGACAAAAGTGATGACCCAAAGATTATTTACTTAATTCAGACATTTAATTCTCAACTTCATGAATTTTAGAAATCATTTGCTTTTTAGTCAACTCCAACTGATGGCGATCTCAATGTTACACAGTAGAACTTTAGTAGTAGGTTTTCCTTGACTTTAATAGTTATGAAAACAGATTGCCAGACCTAAGTTTTGTGCTTTTGTGAGGTAGATTTACAGTAGATCTTTATGCTATTCGTGGATTATAAATTGCTTGTGCCATCTGTGCTCAAACCACCCATGCTAGTTCAGGTTTAACTAGTAGATACACCAAGTTTTGCCAAAGTAATTTGTGCCCTGCATGTGAAGATTATTTTCTCTCCATCATTCTGTCAGCACTTACTCGGGACTTACTGGGGATCTGATACCCATGTAGATGTTGGTGATACAAATGTGAACCTAAAGACCCATCCCAGAGATAAATTGCCAACAAGAAAACAGAAAAGGAATTCTCAAAATAAAATTTTGTAGTAAATAGTCTGAAAGCATAAAAGCAATGAACACATGGCTATCACTGAAAGCAATTAACTCAGGGGAAGTGGGTCTGTCAGAGAATGACTTCAAGGCAAAATCTGATGTTTGAATAGATTTGTGAGAAAGACATAACAGAAATGGATAACAGCCATAGGGAATATCAAGAATAAAAGGCAAAAATCAAGCAAAACTGAAGGATCTTACTAATTGAGAGACTTACTTCCTAAGCATCTTCTGATGATTCAGCATAGTGTCCAACAACAATTCTTAGAACAGGGATGGGAGTAGGCATATCACTGTTGTGGGCTGTCACATCAAGTCCAATTCAAAAGTAACTTAAATGACAGCATGAAACTGTCCATAATGTGTGTAAATTATAATCCTCTGGGAGCAGATCATGTCCTTCGTCTCTCCTGAAATGTCATTGTTGGGTTGGAGATACTGACATTTTGGTAAGCAGTTGAATGTTTAACTAGTATGCCATAAGGAATCCTAATAGGCCAGCTGCTCACATTTTTTCAGCATATGAGCTACTTAAAAATTATCAAGTCAAAATGATCTACCAACTACAAAAATGCAAAACATGTGTTTTATTTATTACATTTATTCACAAATGTATTGAGAATTTTTTATATATAATGTATGTTTATGTATCTTGCATAACAGCATGAGTCCATATTGTACAACACAATACAATTAACTTATGTCGATTTTTTTGTCATTACTTGAGTTTACTCTGATGACTTGCACTAAAGGGAATGAGCTAAGAATGCATAGTCCAGTCAGTAGCTGCTGACAGCCAGCCTCAAGCACACTTCCAAATGATCATCAGTCATAGTGGAATGGTACTTGGCCTTAATGATCTTTATGTGGGAGAAGGCTGCCTTACATAACTAAGTAGAGCCAAATAATGCAGCCAAGGAGGTAGCATATTTTCTCAAGTTTGGGAACTTTTTGCAATTAAGTTCCAGAACTGTTAATGTGCTCTGTACTTCAGCTGAATGTTGGCTTGTAGTGTCAAAATCTTCCATACCATATGAAAATGATATATTTTTGTCTTCTTACTTGGTCCAGCTTCCCCACTCACTTTAATACTCTTTCTTACATTTAAGAGGAAAAAATCAAGGTCTAAAATTTAGCGATAACTTAGCTTGACAGTTTTGCTGCAATTAGCACAGTTGTTTGTGCATGTGTTTGAATCCAAGATTGTATCTGATTCACTGCGCTGTATATCCTTTAGGTGATGGGATTGATGATAGGCCTGAGTATACTTTTTAATGCCATGCGATCTACCCATACTACATTGGTGATAGACTAATAGATCATGATAGAGCACCACTGATATAGGCACAGGAGCAATAGAAAGTAAAAAGATCTTGGATTCCTGGACAAAGAAAAAAGCATCAGTGACTGCAGTGCAGTGATCAGCCTAAAAGGTTATAGGTATTTCAGCAAGAGAAATTGATAAGTACCAGGACTATACTATTCAAATAGAGTCAATCTTGGCTGAGTCCCGGTGGCGTATGTGGTTGAGTGCGGGAATGTGTTCCGCGGGCTTGGTGGTTCAAATCCAACGGCGGCCCTCAGGAGCAGCGCTAGGTAGCTCCCATAACCACCAAAGGGCAGTGATGCACCTCCCCCACCCCCCCCAAAAAAAAAACCAAATAGACTCAATCCAATGAGTAAGAAGGGACTCTCTAAATTCCAACTATCACTGGTGGTGTCGTGGTTAAAAAGCTTAGTTGCTAATTATATGGTCCGTGTTTTGTACACACTAACAGCTCTATGAAAGAAAGAAGCTGCTCTCTTCTCATGAATTTTGCAGCTTTTGAAGCCTTCTCAAGTACTTCTATTGAATGTTACAAGGTTGCTATGAGTTGGAATCAACTCAATGAGATTTGTTGTTACTGTTTTTACTGTAGAGTCAAAAAAGGCCTTTGGTAATATATTTGACTAAGGGTTTTGTGTTAGGTCAGTTTACTATGAAAACAAGTCCAATGACACTCATATATATTTAAACAAAAACTTTACATCAAGAAATGATTATATATCAAGAAAGTTTTCCAGCCCAGTCCAACTCAAATCTATAAGCCTGATACTTCACCATATATAGTGATGCAGAATACAGAAAGTCATGGGTGCAGTCATGTGTATCCAAGATTGTCAGTGGCAGAGTCATAGTAAGCAGAAAGGCAAAGAAGGAAAGAGAGAACAGTTTCCAATGTCTCACACTCTTTTACCATCAAAGAGTTATCAGACTGATTTGATCGACAGATTTGACTCTACCCCTAGCCAGGGATATCTCTTCAAAAAATCCAAACTCACAGCCATGGTTCGAATGCCAAACCAGAAGCCCTATAGCACAGGGTTGAACCGTCCCTGTGAGTTCCCAAGACTGTACATATTTACAGAAATACAATGCTCCATCTTTCTCCATCGGAGCACCTGGTGGTGTCAAACTACCCAGTGCACAAGAACTCCTCCACCAGGGCTAGTTGACATAAGATCATCCAATTACCAATTAGGGTTCCATTACTTATTGAAATGTTGCCATTTCAAAACCACCCTCAGGCTCTGTTACAGAAGGAAGGTCTGGCAGTCTACTTCTGAAAGGACTTGAAAGTCCTATAGAGTACATTTCTATTCTTGGGGTCATCATCAGTAGAGATTGACGAGGCAACAACTATTGTTGAAGTTTTCTCTCTTTTTTTACCTAGATGCAATGAGGCCTGTGAGATTCAGTGACAGAACTGTTGTCTTTCATATGTGAGATTTGTGCTTGCTTCCTCGCTAATGAACCTTATGCATAGCTACCAAAAACTTACCGTGAAAACTTGTATACTATTCTAATTTTTCTATGGTTTTAGGGAAGCCTACCTTGATTATATTAAGATGGTAACCAGATTAAGGAGTTGGTACTCTACCCTATTGTTCCTTGGCTACTTCACAGAACATGCCATCATGAAATTGACCACACCAGGTTAGATCATGTCATAGGAATATCTTGACCTACCATATTGGCATAAAATCTATCTATCACAATCATTTACCACCCAATCATTCTGATTAAAGATTTTAATCTACCAAACTGTCCAATCATTCAAATCAATATTTCTAAAAATTTGTCATTTATATGAGGGAAGGTTGATGTTGGAAAACCTAGGACCCCAGGATATGTTTATACTAAAGAATAATGACAATAGTATTCTTTCATTTCCAGCAAGAATGTTCAAAACATTGTGATTCTTAGCATGACTACTGGATAGTCATTAAATCTGAGCAGATTCTGAGTTTACACAAATAGCAAATTTAGAAAATCAGAACTGGGATATTTGTTTCTTCAAGTCACATTAACTTTTATCACTTTCAATAACTACTTTAGCCCATTGTGATTTCCACCCCCACCTCCCCTCAAGTAGTGAGAGGAAGATTTCAAATGATCAGCCAGCTATTATCTTTGCAATAATTATAACACTGATCATTTTGCTATGGTTGTTACCAGTTATCATTTTAATTAATAATTCAGTGTTTCTTTAAAAAGTTAGAAACATGTCCTTCTAGCTGAAACTTACCAATTATTTTCAATTATTTCAGAATGTTCTCCAAAATAAGAAATATGATTGATCGCTGAGCCCCGGTGGCATAGTGGTTGTGCGTGGAACTGTGGCCCACTGGGTTGGAGGTTCAAGTCCAGCAGCAAGGCTGGGCCTCCTACTCCCACCACCGGAGAGCAGTGATGCCCCAAAAACCAAAAAAAAAAAAACAAAACAAAAACAGAAATGATTGATCATAATGTTAGTGCTAACAAATATTTTGCTAGTACATACAATTTTATCTATATTGTCTTTTTATTCTCCTACTCATAAACATAAAAAAACACTTCTAAATTATAATAGGATTTTAAATAGCTCACCTTAGTTGGAAAAGTTATCAAAGTATTAAAGTTATTTACTTTATAGATTTTAAATATATCCTTAGAAAAATGATTTAATGGGAATAATCACAATATTTTTATATCATAACTTACATGATGAGGAAAATATATAGGCATAAACTAGTTACTATGAACACTAGGCTTTTAATTTTATAACATGCTATTAAAATATGAAAATGAGTAAATTATACTTTATCATCATTCAAATATGGAACTATGATTTACTTACAAATTCTGTTCATAAGATGTAGCAACACTAGCCAAATGCATGCTATTTTTCATTTTTAGAAAAATATTGAGCAACTTTAGTCACCTTATCCATATTATTAAAGAAATTTACAAGAAATAGCTATTTTATCCTTACTGAATTTGCTTGTGTTAACTGAAGAATTGTTAATTAATGACATTGTTACTTTAAAAAATCTTAAAGAGGACTTTTGCAATAGATCTGCCCCATGTACTAATTTGCTTGATTTTTCTTTACTGCTCTTTTCATTAGGAGGTTAAGTAAAATGCAATCACTGACAATTTCAATCTCTTTTCCATTTATCATGATGTTATCCACTCCTCCACCTGTGAGTTATGTTGAGGCTTAATCCATACTGAAGGCTACAGTCTTTGATCAATATCAGTAAGTACTCCTCTCTTTCACTAAGTGAAGTTATATAATCACTATATCACAGGTTGATAATGAGTCCACCTATAACCCTGATGGCACATTCTTCTTCAAATATTTCAGTTTCTTAAATTTCTTCAGTACACAGATTTAATAAACTTGGTGAAATATTACAATCCAGATGAAAACTTCACTGAGTTTAAGCTGCACAGCTTTGCAACTGCCTCTGCCACACATAGGCTCTGCATGATCACAATTAAGTGTTCAGGAATTCCCAAGCTTCACTATTTTATGTATAACTTATTATGATCTACATAGTCCAATACCTTAGGGTAGTAAAAAAAAAGCATGGATAAGAATATTTTGGTTTTTTTCTTTCAGGTCCATCTGGCATCAGCAAGGATATGTCAACAAAGTAATGTTTCCTCCACTTAAATTATTATATCAAACATAAATATTAAGGCATTTATGCAGTGTATTATTCAAGAAGAGAATAACTTTTAAGATGCTGGGTTAGAACCCTTAGTATCTGTTATTAATCTTGTTCTTCCATTTACTAATTCTGTCAACTGCCTCAAGATGGTTAAATACTTAAATTCAACATCCTTATTTTAAGAATAAGGAAAATAATGGAGCGAATATGTAGAGCTGTCATGTAGATTATACATGGTCTTTACTTAGTTCCTGGTACATAGTAAGTGATCGAGATTGAGTAGAATAAAAATATTTTCATTGCTAGCATTAGGAGAGTGCACATAGATTAGAAACTTGAGACATTTTCATTTTTAAAAAGTCAGTATAACAAAATGAAAATGATTGAATATTTAAATAACCTACTGCTTAGGATGTTTTTGACTTGTTTTTCTTTTCAAATAGCTTACTGATCTTTAAAGCTCATATAACCTTTTTTTTATGTGTAAGAGAGAATTTATATCAAAGAACAATTGTATATTAAGAAGTATTACAGCCCATTCCAGATTAAGTCCATAAGTCCAATGTTAGCCCACATGTCTGAAACTAGTCCATAGCCCATATGTCTGAGACTAGTCCATAAATTCCTCTTTAGACTTATGCAGTCATGCAGTGATGCTGAAGGCAAGAAGATCACAGGCCAGAGTGTGGAAAGTCTTGTAGATCCAGTGGTGGTGGAAGGATTTCAGTGCTGGTGAAGGTCTCCAACTCCAGGGCTTTGGCTCCATCAGTGTGTCTCTATGTCGATAGTCAACAGGAATATAGAACAGAGAGACTGTGTCCCCCTTCTAGGGAGGGATACAGGTGTTCCCACAATCCTTAGGAAAAGGCCATGCCCGCCCACACAGAGGCCTCACTGACTAAAGCCTGATTGACAGCCTAGATTCTACCCCTTCACTCAAGTCGAGAGGAAATTTTGTAACTGCCACAAGTACCATAATTCAAATGCTTCAATTCTCCCTCTGTTCCAATTTCCAACTTTCAAATGTATTTAAAGTGATTAAAAATAGCATCACTGGGGTCAGTTACACCTTTTCACCACTTTAAAGAGGTCTTGTGCAGCAGATTTACCAATGAAATGTGCTATTTGATTTCTTTTCTGTTGCTTCAATGAGCATTGCCTACGGAATTAAGCAAGACAAAATCTTTGACAACTTAGATCCCTTTCACATTTATTGTGATATTACTATTGGTCTACCAGTGATGATATTTGTTTTTTTTCTTTTTTTTCTTTTTTCTTTTTTAAAATTTTATTGGGGGCTCTTACAGCTACTACAACATTCAGTACATCATTTGTATCAAGCACATTTGCACACATATTTCCACATACATTTCCCAATATTTTCCACTTGAGCCCTTGATACAAGCTCCTTTTAAAAAAAGCCCTCCCCTTTCCCTTCCCTCCCCTTTTTAAAAAATTAATCATTTTATTGGGGGGCCCCTACAACTCCCATCACAATCCCTAACAACATCAGTTGTATTCAGGCCACTTTTACACACCCATTGCCATCATCACTCTCAAAACATTCTCCCTCCCTCCAGGCCCCCATTGTCTGCTCCCTATATTACCCTTCCTCCCCCCCTTCCCCTTGAAACCTTAGTAATTACAAATTATTTTTTCATCCTGTACACTGTACAATGTGTCCCAAAACTCACTTCCCTGTTTTCCATGCCCCAGAGAGGAGGCTACGTGTAGATCCCTGAAGTTGGCTCTCCCTCTCCATTCCTCCATCCCTCCACCCTCCTGGTATAACCACTCCCATCACTAGTCTTGATGGATCATCTATCCTAAGTTTCCCAGGTTTCCAACTTCACTGTACATCTCCTGGTCTAGCTGGATTTATGTGGTAGAATTGGGGTCATGATAGTGGGTGGGAGGCAGCATGGGAACTAGAGGAAGATTGCATATTTCATAGCTCCTACCCTGTATCTTAACTGACTCATCTCCTCCTTGTAATCCCTCTGCAAAAGATGTCACCTCACCTATTGATGGGCTTTAGGTCCCCAATCTGTACTTCCCCTCATTAATAATAATATAATTTTAGCTCATTGATGCCTGACACCGGATCCCTTCACCACCTCATGATCACACAGGCTGGTGTGCTTCTTCCGTGTGGGCTTTATTGCTTCTGAGCTGAATGGTCGCTTGTTTACTCAAGCCTTTAAGTCCCCAGATGCTATATCTTTTGGTAGCCCGGCACCATCAGCTTTCTTCACCACATTTGCATATGCACACATTTGTCCTCAGGCATCATATCAGGAAAGTGAGCATGCAAGGTTATGCTTTTGAGTTCTTGAAGCCTGTTATCTCATCTTTTGACACCTCATGATTCTACATGCTAGTGTGCTTCTTCCATGTGGGCTTTGTTGCTTCTAAGCTAGATGGCTGCTTGTTTACTTTCAAGCCTTTAAGTCCCCAGATGCTCCATCTTTTGATAGCCGGACACCATCAGCTTCTTCACCACCTTTGCTTATGCACACATTTGTCTTCAGTGATCATGTCAGAAAAGTGAGCATTTTGTAATGCCAATTTAATAGAACAAAGTGTTCTTGAACCAAGGAGATAACTGAGTGGAGGTCCAATGTCCATCTGTTGTCCTACTACTAACCATATAAGTATACACATTAATCTCTTTCCCCATCCTCACTTATAAATATATGCCCCTATGTACATCCCTGTATTTGAACCTCTATAAATGTTCATTATCCCCCAGTTCCTTCCTCTATTTCCATTTGCTTCCCTCTTGTCCCACTATCATGCTCACTCTCCCTTTGGGTTTCAGTATTTTTTCTTTGTTACATTAGTCTTA